>CM076577.1:174853637-175001615 GCA_034641835.2 Pinus albicaulis | reverse complement strand
ACATAGAAAAAGTGACACAGTTATTTTTGGACAAACTGTCCCCAAAAAAATTCAATGTGGGAAAACCAGTCTCTGGCTGCTGGAGGGCTCTATTATTAAGAATATTTCTGAATACACAACTCTGGGTTCCAGATCTGGAAAACCCTACAGAGAAAACTCTAGATCTGTAGCACCTGGCTGATCTAAGATCAACAATACTGACTGATCCACACCCTCAAACGGGATTTACAGAACTTAGCTAGATCTAGGCCTAGAAACCCCAGATATGCGCCTGAAAGACATTGTGTCAGCCTCTGAAGGCCTCCAAATGCTCAGCGCTGTCATTGGAAGGGACTGCGTTACCCCAGACTGGGTGACGCAGTCACTACGCTACCCCTGAGGGTTTCTGCGTAACCCCTGAAGGGTTTCCTGAAAATCACGCTGTCCTTGCTGTTGCTGTTGCTGTCTGCTGCTGCTGCCGTCTGCTACTTCCTTCCTCTGCGTTGTCTTTCCTGATCTCTTCTATGCTTCTTGTGTATTCTAGACCCCGGGATCAGATCATCCCCTTGGTCTAAATTCCCCTCTCTGCAACTGAAACACTTGAGAATTTTTAGCAACCTTGCCCTAGAATCTCAGCTTAGCTTCAGTGGTCTGTCTCTGTGTGTCTTACAAATGACCCCAAGTCTTTCCTTTATACTTTTCTCGTTGACAAATCAACGACCAAGATTAAATCTTTAATCAATGGCTAAGATTAAAAGAAAGCTTGATCCGTGTGACTTAAGGCAATTTCATCACATGTTTAATTAAATTCATTTTAATTATTTTATTTTCCTAAGTTTTAACTTAGGAAATACATTAAAATAATTAATTAATTTAATATCTCCTAAACCAGATGAAATTTCCCAAATCCATTTCTGGGTCTTATAGATCAGGTGAACTCTAGTTCTTCCTCAAAATTTGGGACCTAGAGCACCACTGATGCTACCCCAAATACTCAAAATCTCAACACTCCCTCTTAGCATCAAGGGTGTGCTCTAGCAATACATCACACTTATGCATTACATGATTTTGGGCACTGGTTCTGTGCTGCTGAAGCTTGGCCTCCTGCCACTTAACACTGCACTGCTGCTGCCATTCTGTACTGCGGCCCATGACTCTGCCACTGCCACTGCAACCATTGTACTGCAGCTCCCTCTCAATATGCTGCATTGTCTTGCTCATAGCTCGCCCAGCGCTGTCTGGCTGCCTTTGCAACTTCGGTTGTTGGGAGGAAGCTCAGCCCCGGAATCTCCTGCCCAATCTTTGACAGACAAGTCAGATGGGCTGCATCCTCATCACTGAAGCTCCATAGGCTACAGATCTGTGCTGGCATCTAATGAACGATGCACAACTATAGCTCTGCCTGCGTAATCAGACTCCTTCTGCTCTACTGAAGTCACATCAGCTCCTTGTGCTGAAATCTATCACCCTGTTGCTGCACTGCGCTGTCCCTCTGAAGTTCTCTGAGTTGCTGCAGCTCTGCACTGCGTAAGCAACACTGCTCTGCGTTGCTGAAGTCACATTAGCCTCTGCGCTGCTATTTCTTTTACGCTGCTGCTGCCTTGCTCTGCGCTGCTTCTTTCAGCCTCCAGATCTGCCTCTACCTCTGCCTCATCTGTGATCTATGCACCCACTGCTCCACTTGTCCCGCTACTGTCTTAAGGCTGTCGTAGCTCGCTTGTGATCCAAGAGTTGAGCTGCTCAAGGATCCCGCCTTACATCCATGTAGCTCCTCTACATGTCCATGTCACCCCACCTCCGTGGTTCATGAGCACTCATGGTTACATCATTTCCTGACCCATCATCTGCCACCACTGCTTTGGAAGAAGATGCTTCCTTGTCCTTCTTCTTTTCTGGACAATGGCTGGCAAAATGGACATTTTGCCACACTGGAAGCACTTGATCTTAGAAAGATCCTTCTTCTCTTCGGCTGCTTCTTCGATGCCAAGGCTGCATATTGCTCCTCTTCCTTCTAAACCTTGCTCAACGCAGGGTTGTGCTGCTTCTTGGTGAACTTTCGTAGTTCTTCTTGCTGTAGGATCGACCACAAGCTGTCCCAATCTGGGAGGTCCGCTCTACCCAAGATACTTTGGACAAAGGTTTCCCACTCATCCGTGACTACAATCTGAAGAGGAAATACTCGATGTCTTCTCCCTTGGTCATCATGAATGACCTCATTTGGGCCTCCAACAACATCTTTCTTTGGACTGATTTTCCCTCATATAGGGAAGTCAAGGCCTTCCACTTCTCATTAGCTGTCCTCTTCTCAGCTATGTGTGGCACAATATGATCCTTGGTACTGTCCATTATCAGCCGCTTGGCATGCCCAGCAGCTTCTCTATGCTTCCTTAGGAGATCCGCAGTTGTCGGCGTGGCCAGGGTCTGCTCTGCATGATCTCTTAGACCATATGCCTCTAGGACAATCAGGATCCTAGCTTTCCATACCGAAAAGTTTGAGAGGCCCTCTAGCCTATCTTGATCACGCAGTCCACGAGGAGCCATCTGCTCAGAATGTGTCGGAGCTCCTCGTCTCTATGCTAGAGATCTTGGATCTAGGGTCCTTTTCAAATTGGGAACTCTCTGCTCCCTCTGACACTTGATTTCCCTCCTTGGAAATCTACCAAATCAACTATGATTCAACTTCTTCTTTGATCCTTTGACCAAACTGCAAGTTTCCTTTGGCAAGAAACTCTCCTAGAAGCTGATCTCTTCCCAAAATTTGTCAATTGTGCTAAGGTTAAAAATCGGAAAACTTCAGAAGTTTAACCCCACCAGCTTTTCTGAATTTTCTGCAAACTTTTCTGGATATGACAGATTCAGATCTGAATCACACTGGTCGGCTTCAGACCTAACCAGCGCTGTTTCTGAGCTACCTCTGCACAATAATTGCATGGGCTTGCTAGGACACAACGCTGAACAACGTCACCCTTCCCTTTGCGTGAATCTCCTCCTGAAAACTGCGCTGTCCCTTCAGATCTGCTTTTCTGTTGCCTTTGTAGCTAGATCCTTCAGATTCTTCAGCTGGTGACCCTTCTAGATCTGCAATTGCTTTGATACTATGTAGAAATTTTTGAATCTTAATTCTTATGCATGAATGATTTCTGTTAATTCGGTTAAGATTCTCCTACTTGTACAAGTTATCAACTGAATAAATTCAAGTTAACATCAAAGCAAAACACATAACAGATCTATACCAATTCAGATCTAGAATAAGCACATGCACACATAGACAAAGTGACACGGCTATTTCTGATTCCAAAGTTTGTCCTCGGAAAAACCCAATGTGGGAAACGTGCTTTGTTTGCTTTGGAGGGCTCTAATAAAAGAATATTTAGAATACACAACTCTGGGTTCCAGTTACGGAAAACCCTACGAAACTCTAAGTCACAGAACGCAAAGCGATCTGGAATAACAATATGGGTGATCACACCCTCAAATGGGATTTACGGAAATAAGCCGGATCTAGGCCTGAAACCCCAGATGCGCCCCTTGAAAGACATTTCCATGACTGGAAAACCTCAAATTCTCAGTGGCCTTTGTCAGGAGAGGCTAGTTGCCCCCAGGCCCAGGTGGCGGTCCTCTGGCTGCCCTAAGAGGTCTCGGCCAACCACGGAAGGGTTTCTGAAAATCATGTTGTCTTTCTGCAATGATACTGTTGTTGTTCTTGGCCAGTCTCAGCATTGCTGCTTACCTTTCCTACTGTTTTGTCTTTCACGATCTCTTCTCTGCTTCTGTATGTATATAAGACCCCGCGATCAGATCATCCCCTTGGTCTAAATTCCCCTCTCTGCAACTGAAACACTTGAGAATTTTTAGCAACCCCGCCCGAGAATCTCAGCTTAGCTTTAGTGCTTTGCCTCTGTGTGTCTTACAAATGACCCCAAGCCTTTCCTTTATACTTTTCTCGTTGACAAATCAACGACCAAGATTAAATCTTTTATCAATGGCTAAGATTAAAAGAAAGCTTGATCCGTGTGACTTCAGACAATTTCATCACATGTTTAATTAAATTCACTTTAATTATTTTATATTCCTAAGTTATAACTTAGGAAATACATTAAAATAATTAATTAATTTAATATCTCCTAAAGCAGATGAAATTTCCCAAATCCATTTCTGGGTCTTGTAGATCAAGTGAACTCTAGTCCTTCCTCAAAATTTGGGACCTAGAGCACAATTGATGCTACCCAAAATACACAAAATCTCAACAGTGTGATGGATCGTAAGAGCACATCTGGATGTTGCTTCACTCTAGGTTCTGCTTCGATCTCCTGGATGAGTAGGAAGCAAAAATCTGTTGCTTTGAGCACCGCCAAGGCCGAATACATTGCAACAGGTATGGTCTGTTGTGAAGTTGTTTGGTTGAGGAAGCTCTTAAGTGAGCTGTTTGGGCATGTGCTGGATACCACCGTGATCCATTGCGACAACCAAAGTGGGATTCGACTTTTAGAGAATCCCGTGTTCCACGATCGCTCCAAGCATATTGATATCAGTTACCACTTTTCATCTAGGATATGGTACAACGAGGTGCCGTAAGGCTCCATCACATTGGGACTGATGAGCAGGTTGCAGATATTCTCATGGAGCCCCTGGGGGAGGTCATATTCTTAACCTTCCATGCGAAGCTTGGAATCGTAGACAGACCCTCTTATGAGGGTCCTGCTTGAGTTGGACTTTGAGCTTTGAGAGTTCCAAGGGACTTGGGGATAACTTCTTGGAGCTATAAGCAACCATAGGGCGAGGTCCACCTTTCCTTATTGGTGTGCTATTCCCCACCGTTATGATATTGAGCTGGTTCACCCTCTCTTGATTTATGCCCCACATACATTCTACCCATGTAGTCCGTGACTCATGGGAAGTACCTCTCATCTGGCCAATGAGTTGGGAAATGAGGATAGAGACCATAGCATTACCGATGGACGCATCATGTATTGCCGTACTCTCTATGTCTAGGATGGGTTGTGTCCAACAACTTGATCTGGGATCAAGTTTGATTGAGGTTTTTACCTCTAAACTGACTTCGGGTTAGTGGAGAGTGGCAAGGTCTTGTGACTCACTCTCGATCAAATCTTCTTCATTATTTCTTTGTGGTTCAACAGAGCAGAGTATAGGGATGATAGGATGACACAGGACGACAATGTTGATTTTTGGTAGTATTAGAAGTGCTCTAAGTCTCAAATTTTGTGAGGAGGATTAGACACACGTATTCCAAAGAACCCATAAATCGTTTGTGGAAATTCCACTCAGAACATGTTTTATTAAAATAATTAATTATTTTAATGGTGACCCTAAGTTATGGCATTAATAAAACAGTGTGAATCTTCTAAAAAACACGGATCAAGTCAAGTTATGATCTTAGCCGTTGATTAGAGATCTAATCTTGGCCGTTGATATCTCAACGAGAAGATTATAAAAGAAGACTTGAGGGTCATTTGGAAAATACACCAGTGCAGATACTCAGTTGCCCAAGTAAAATTGATTTTCTCAGTGGCTGAAGTTTGGCAAGAGAAAATCGATCCAGAGGGAGAGTTGCAGGTGGAGGAAAGACAAAGAGGGTTCAACATCAATTCGGGGTGCAGGAGCAGGTAACGCAGTAGCAGGAAGGGACATCGTAGTGGTTGGAAGTGATAACGTAGAAGACAACGCAGAGGTGACATAGATCTGCGCAGTCCTCACGTAGAGCCAGCGCAAGGGTGACGCAGGAGGCCCAGGTGAGCCATTCCGGGGTCATTTCTCATCATAAAATTTGTGAGGAATTTCTCCAGTGTTATCAGTAGAGAATTTTCTCTTCATTGCTGTTGATTGTAAATTGTACAAGAAGATTTTGCTGAAGAATAATAGAAACCCTCATCTGCTGCACTGGTTTTCCCACATTGGGTTTTTCCGGGGACAATTTTCCAAAATATCTGTGTCACTCTTGTGCTAGTATTTTCTTATTGACTTGCTCAGTAATTGTGAAGTCTGTATTTGAATTTATTTCGATATTTACTGAAGAGAATTCTGCAAATAACTTATTTCTGAATAATAAGTAGAAGAAATAATATCAAATAATGCAGTAAAATTTCAAGTTGAAATTTTCACATGGAATTAGAGCAAGGTTAGGCAAGCAAGCAGGAGGGTTTACGCCAAATGGAACTCGTGGAGCTGTCTTAGCAGCAAAACACATTCCTAAAGGGATTACGCATTCCTTCTACTAAATTTGCCGGAAAAGGGAAAAGCAAGGAGAAGATGGAAGATCGAGTTTTGTCAGAGTTGGCCTCTAGGCTGGAAAAAGAATGTGCTTGTTTATCGAGCACTGCATCATCAGATGATTGGTACATTGATAGCGGAGCTTCAGCTCATATGACTGGAGAAAGAGATCATTTCTCTAGCTATCAAGAAGAACGGATGGATTTTCAAATTACTATGGGAAACAAGACAAAATGTACTCCTGCTGGAAAAGGGACCGTAGCATTTAAGACATAAGTAGGTGAGAGTCTGCGAGCCACTAATGTGCTGCATGTGCTAGGTATGGGAATGAATTTACTTTCAGTGTCTCAATTGCAGGACAAGGGATACAACATATACTTTATCGAAAGAAAGGTCTATGTTAAACATCCAAGCTGGAAGAAGAAGGCTCAAATTGGGACTCGAAGCAACAGACTATACAAGTTGCAGCTCGAGTCTCCAATGGCACTGATAGGCAACAATCTAAGCGGTGAGTCAGATCTGAATGAGCTATGGCACAGACGAATGGGGCATCTACACCATGGAGCTCTGAGAATTCTTAGAGAAACAATCACACGAGTTCCAGTTCTTGGTACCGAACATGATGATGTATGCAGAGGGTGTGTTCTAGGTAAATACGCCAAGGCAGGGTATTCCAAGAGCAACAATAAGGCAAAAAGTGTATTGGGACTAATACACTCAGACATCTGCAGGCTGATGTCCACTAGAGCTCTTGGTGGAAGTTAATATTTTGTCACTTTCATAGATGACCATTCCATGAAAACTTGGATTTACTTCCTTAAGACCAAAGATGTGGTCTTTGACAAATTCAGAGAATTTAAAGTTCTGGTAGAAAATCTGACGGGGAAGAAAATCAAAGTATTGCGATCGGATAACGGTGGTGAATACACTGATAAGGAATTCATAGATTTCTGCGCAAGGGAGGGTATCAAAAGAGAATGGACGGCTCCTTACAATCTGGAGTAGAATGGAGTTGTAGAACGAAAGAACATGACTATTGTTGGGGCAACAAAGACAATGTTGTATGACCAAGATCTTCCTAGATTTCTGTGGGCAGAAGCATGCAACACAACTGTATATATTCATAACAGGACCCCTCACAGAGCATTGGGCAAGACAATGCCCGAGAGTGTCTTCACAGGGATGAAGTCGGAGGTAAGCCACCTCAGGATTTTCGGGAGTGTGGCATATTGCCACGTTTCAGACGAGAAACAAAGAAAATTAGATCAGACTGCTGAGAAAGGGTATCTTGTAGGATATAGCGAGACATCCAAGGCATACAGGATCTACATTCCAGGTAATCGGAAAGTTGTAGTAAGGAGGGATGTGAAATTTATGGAGGATTGAGCCTTTAGAAGATCCAGTGAGATGCCTACTGAAGAACAATTTGAAGATGAACCTCTTGTCCAACGACAACTAGGAGAAGATCCAGCAGATGGACAACCATCGGGATCTAGCACTGTGACCAATACTAGTATTTCTTCTAAGGAAGAAAATCCAGATAGCTTGCAGCAGATGGGACAACAGGACAAAGAGATGATTGAGCCACCCGCTACCAGTGGCAGAATCAACAGAGAAGTACGACAGACGGTGAGGGACAGAGAGGAGTTTGTTGGGGCTCCCAGAACCGAGAAAAGGCAGTGTAGACAACTTGACAGATACCAAGCTTTAGTGGCACAGGTTGTTGAGCCCTCTGGCTTTCAAGAAGCCATTCAGCATCAAGTCTAGGTAGATGCTATGGTAGAGGAGTACAACTCTATCATGACCAATGATGTCTGGGAAGTCATAGTGAGACCTCATAACAGATCAGTTGTAGGTTCCAGATGGATCTACAAGATTAAGTATGCTGTAGACGCCGACGTAGAGAAGTACAAGGCTAGGTTCGTGGCTAAGGGATATGCTCAGAAAGAAGGGATAAACTATGAAGAAACCTTTGCCCCCGTAGCCAGATATACCTCTATTAGATCCATTATATCCCTTGCAGCGCAGATGGGATGGGAGATTCACTAGATGGACGTCAAGACTACATTCTTGAATGGGGTGATAGAAGAAGAGGTTTGCATCGAACAACCGGATGGCTTCGAAACACATGAAAATAAGTCTCATGTATGTAGGCTGAAGAAAGCCCTGTATGGACTCAAACATGCACCTAGAGCATGGTATGGTCGAATTGATGGATACTTGCAGAAGATGGGATTTGTCAAGAGTGACACTGATCCAAATATCTACTATCTCACAGTAGAGAATGAGCCTCTTATTTTGGTGTTATATGTAGATGATCTAGGCTCATCAAAGACTGCAAGAGGAACCTGGAGAGGAATTCGACATGAAGGATTTGGGGCCTATGCACTAATTTTTGGGATTGGGAGTTTGGCAGCAGATTGGAGAAATCTTCCTCGGGCAAGGAAGATACGCTACAGAGATTCTAAAGGGATTTAGAATGCAGGATTGTAGATCCATGGCTACTCCAATGATCACCAATTGGAAGAAAATTGATGCATCTGAAGATAAAGAAGTGGACCCCACCTTATACGGACAACTCATAAGATCTCTCATGTATTTGGTCAACACTAGGCTTGACATTTGCTACACTGTTAATTCCTTAAGTTAGTTCATGGTAGAACCAAAGAGGGCACACTAGGCAACAACTAAGCACGTTCTTCGATATATCCAAGGACTAGTCGGATATGGATTAAAATACACCCGAGGCGATGACATTGTTCGGCGTAGAATCACAGATGTAGATTGGGCAGAAAGTTCAATGGATCGGAAAAGTATCACAGGGTACTGCTTCAACATTGGATCAAGTATGACTTCCTGGTGCAGTAAGAAGCAAAAGTCCGTAGCACTGAGCACAGTTGAAGCAGAGTATATGGCAGCCATCACAACTTCGTGTGAGGCTATATGGCTTCGAAAACTGCTAGTGAATTTGTTCATAAGAAAGATGGAGGCGACCAACATTCTATGTGATAATTAGAGTTGCATCAAGCTCTCTGAGAATCCAGTTTTTCATGATCGGTCAAAGCATTTCGACATCAGGTGTCATTTTATCAGAGACTGTGTTCAACGAGGAGTAGTACAATTGCAGTACATTCCCACAGGAGAACAGGTAGCAGACATTCTCACCAAGGCCCTAGGAAGAACAAAGTTTGTTTATTTCAGGGAAAAGATGGGGATGATTGAGAATCCGTTTCAGTAATGGATGAAGCAACACTTAAGGAGTTGTAGTACAGATGCAGCCGTGGCAGTGCCAGTGTCATGGGCAGCAATACAATGGCAGAAACAACGCAGTGGTTGATGGACAGGTTGTTAGATGTCAGCAGCGTAGAGGATACTTCTAGATTAGAACAATATGCAGCAAGCATATTGTTAGAGCACCTTCCTCGCTAAGATGGAGTATTGATTTTTGGTAGCATCAGAAGTGCTCTAAGTCTCAAATTTTGTGAGGAGGATTAGACACACGTATTCCAAAGAACCCATAAATATTTTGTGGAAATTCCACTCAGAACATGTTTTATTAAAATAATTAATTATTTTAATGGCGACCCTAGATCTAAACTTAGGGAAATTAAATAATTAAAGGGCATTAATAAAACATAGTGTGAATCTTCTAGAAAACACAGATCAAGTCAAGTTATGATCTTAGCCGTTGATTAGAGATCTAATCTCGGCCGTTCATATCTCAACGAGAAGATTATAAAAGAAGACTCGAGGGTCATTTAGAAAATACACCACTGCAGATACTCAGTTGCCCAAGTAAAATCGATTTTTTCAGTGGCTGAAGTTCGGCAAGAGAAAATTGATCTAAAGGGAGAGTTGCAGGTGGAGGAGAGACAAAGAGGGTTCAACATCAATCCAGGGTGCAGGAGCAGGTGATGCAGTAGCAAGAAGGGACAACGTAGTGGCTGGAAGGGACAACGCAGAAGACAACACAGTGGTGACGTAGATCTGCGCAGTCCTCATGTAGAGCTAGCGCAGGGGTGACGCAGGAGGCCCAGGAGAGCCATTCTGGGGTCATTTCTCATTAGAAAAATTGTGAGTAATTTCTCCAGTGCTATTAGTAGAGAATTTCATCTTTGTTACTGTTGATTGTAAATTGTACAAGAAGATTTTGTTGAAGAATAATAGAAACCCTCATTTGCTGCACCGGTTTTCCCACATTGGCTTTTTTCGGGGACAATTGTCCAAAATATCTGTGTCACTCTTGTGCTAGTATTTTCTTATTGATTTGCTCAATAATTGTGAAGTTTGCATTTGAATTTATTTCGATATTTACTGAAGAGAATTCTGCAAATAACTTATTTCTGAATAATAAGTAGAAGAAATAATATCAGATAATGCAGTAAAATTTCAAGTTGAAATTTTCACAGACAGGATGACACAAGATGAGATGACACAGGATGATAGGATTGCACATATAGATTGACGAGTGGAGTTCTCCCTTGTTGAGAGGGAGTGTTAAAATTGGAAACTAGGGCCAAACTCCACTTTGGACTGCTAATACATTGGAGATGATATTTTTGTTGGATTCCTCTTTCCGATAGGTGCAAGATTGATCTAAATATCATCTTGTTTGGATGAGCAGAAGTTGGATTTTGAATTTATTCTCTCACACGTACATTTGTCAAGGTCGTCTAGAAATGTAATGTAGGCTCATAAGCCCCAATAGATGTGTCTCCACCCCTCATTGAAGGGTATAAATTAGAGACTCATTCCTCATTTAGACATCATCATCTCATCACATCATCTCCTCTCTCATTGGTTCGTACAGCCTCAAGGAGTCTCTCTCTCTCTCCTCGCACGTGTATAGGGAAGGACAAAACTTTTGGACTGTTCTGGGGCAGCAGATCAGGGCATTGACCAACGTTGACCAAGGGTCTAACTTCAACTTTTGACTTTGATTTTTGGGCAGAATTCTGATCTCTTGAGGCTGCAGCTATTGACACGAAATCTGAGGAATTCCGGGCAGTTTGACCGCAACGTTGATCACAAACTTTAACCACAACGTTGACTTTTCAGGTTGACTGTGATTTTCAGATTTGTTTTGGGCTGATTTGGTTCACTGTTGGAGGACACATTGACTAAGGTTGACCGAGCACATTTTGGTGAAGACAACTTGTTGATTTGACCAACGTTGACTTTTTGGTTAGGGCATCGTGTTGACTGTTGTTTGACTGAAGTTTTGCGCAAGTGAATTTTGTATATTGTACTCTCTCTCTGTTGAAATTTTGAAGAATAATAAGAAGATTTGATCAAAGGATTTTCCCCACATTGGGGTTTTCCCTGGCATCCACCAAAATATTGTGTTCTCTTGTGTTGGCTTGTCTTATGGTTATTTGTTTATGTTCTATTAGCATTTACTGTCAATGTTAATGTGATTGCTAATCTGGAATTGAAATTGGGCTAATAAGAAAAGATTGAAGTAAATTTCTCTAAGCATAGAACATACCATTGTTATCTAAAATTAACAATTCTTTTAAATTATATCAAATGCATAAGACAAGATGTTTAGTCAAATGCATCTCTTTTATTATAAATAAGAGATAAAAAGAGCATGGTTTACCCTACACTTTAGGTTGATCTAACTATAGCTAATATAATAATAATGAAAGAGGGTTAGGACCCTAACATAATCCCCCAATTTTAAAAAGATTTGCCCTCAAAGCTTGTAATTGAGGTTGTTTCTTAATGAATTGCTCATCATCCCATGTAGCTTCTAAAGACATATTTTTGAATTTTTCCACTTGATTAGGTACTCCATAACAATGTTTCAAGGAAATAGAATGTTGATCTATAACTTTTTTTTGCTAAAGAATCAAGTTTCTTTCTTTATCTAATTCTAAAGTTAAATTTGCACTATCACAGTCTTTCCAAAAAAACCTTTTTTTAGACAAGAGACATGAAAAACCTTATGATTGTGTGAAGAAGGCAAATCTAACTCATAAGCCACTTCTCTGATCTTCTGAAAAATCTTGTAGGATCCATAAAATTTTGGATCTAGTTTTTTATTCTTATTTTGTTTGAGAGTAGATTTCTTATATGGTTGGAGCCTTAGATATGCCCAACCCCCAACTTCAAATTGTCTTTCACTTTGATGTTGATTTTCTTGTTGCTTCGTCCTATTCTGGGAATGGTCTTGCAAAAAGGATGTGACTATAGGAGCTGGATATTGATAAAGAGCTTGAAATGGATGCATCTTAATAATTGTGCAATAGGTTGTATCATACCACCATTTTACCATAGGAAGCCATTTGACCCATTGGGATTGCTTTTCTAAAGAATAACAACGAAGATAACTCACTAAACATTTGTTCACTATTTTTATTTGACCATTTGTTTGACTCTCTATTTGTGGATGATATGTTAAACTAATGGCTAATGTTGTTCTTGTTATCTTCCATAACTCCTTCCAAAAATTGCCTATGAATTTTGGATCTCTATCACTTATTATTAATTTAGGAAATCCATGAAGCTTGTTGCTGCCTTAATCCACCCCTGGGATTATCGTGGAGAATTTTTTTAACTCCACTTGGTGTGGCCTTGGGACCAAGTCTCAAGATGAGTTGCTGTCACTCAATTCTCAACTCCTCCGTATAGGCTAACTCCTAACAAAGCCAAGGGGGGTGGACCCTATAAAAATGTCCAAGGCTTAACTAACCTATATTAGACGAGCTAAGTTCTAGGAGTTAAAAAATATTACCCAGATATATCAACAATATAAATGCAACCAATAGATTTCGAAGCATGAACTTCATGAACATGAGAATGATAATCATCTAACAGCAAAGAATCAAGATATTGCAAGATAAAGCAAATAGACCAGTGCCAAGATGTATGATATTTGCAAAGCAAAATAATCCAAGTGAGAGAATATAACTTTGAAAGTTAAGAAAGTAAAGCTTGGAAAATAAATCTTCAAATGCCCACAATGTGAATGCTCCAAAGTAAAGTAGGTTGCGTGTACTTGAAATAAATCACAATTGTCCAAAGATAAATAGACTTTGCGAAATAAGGAAACAAATAAAATCTCAAGCACTATTGTTGCAAAATAGATGTGGTGAAATGCTTTTGGTTTTTAAATTAAATTAGTTTGGTTAGTTGTAAAATCTAGAACAAGTTTCAATTGAACTTTTTCCCTAGACCTTATTTTCACTGGGGCCCCAATCTCATAATAAGGAACCGATAGGGGGAGTGTTGAGAAATCAATTGGCAATTAATTAGAGTGATTTCTCTTAACTTGATAGTTGCTTGTGATGTTCTTTTACTTCTTTGATTAGATTCTTCTTCTGCTTGTTATTATTATGTTCTTTATCATCAAGCAACTACCAAAAACATGAAGATCATCAAAGACAAATGGACACATGATTTAGGCTACAAGCCAAAGGGCCAAAACCTCTCCTAGAGAGGAAAACCCAAAGAATCTCTTCTCTTCTTATAGACACAACTCAAATGAGGATTCGAAGACCCAAGACTCAAGACCAAACCCTCCTCCAAGCACCAAGTCAACCTTCCAACAAATGTTCTTTCAACCAAGCCCATGTCAACAAAGTCAACAAGAGTCAAACTTCTTCTAAATAGCTCCAATCAATCCCTCGGCCCTGCAATTTGGATCTGCAACTCGACCAAGAATATCTCGGACTTGCTGCAACAGAGAAACCCTGGACTTTTTCGCACGTGTGAGCTAGAATGATAAAAAATTCTATCTTGTTCTTCTTCGCTAGGGTTTGCACTTTGTTTTCTTGATTTGCTTCATGATTTCTTGCCTTTCACTTCTTCCTTCTACTTTAGACCGAACTTGTGTGTGTGCCTTTTAAATGAGGTTGAAGTCCTTCTATTTATATGCTTCTAGTGGGGTCGAATTACCCCTCACGGGGTCTAATTCTCCTAGATAGGATGACTTGGTCTTGGAGGGGAATTTTTATATTTTTAACATAAAAATACACTTTCATTCTTGTTACAAATTGCCCAATGGGGTCTTACATAATGATTCTCTTGACTCTTGACACATGGACAAATCCTAGAAGCATGAAGAACATGCTTGACCTAAAAAAATAATTTGACCTTGAGCATGAAACCCAAGACATCAAATATACAATATGAATCATTATGAAGACTGAACCTAGTTACATATTTCAACAGGGAGAAGGGTCCCTAAGTTTCTAATTCAACTAACAAAGCTGGAGGTAAATTGATCAAGTCTAAAGTAGAACTAACTAATCTAAAGAGTTGAATCACTTGAATGCAAAGTAAATTTAGCAAATAAAAGAGACTAAGCTCACTAGATTGTGCAATGAAGTGGGGAGAGTAGATTGCAAAAGTAAGGAAATTGCATGAAGTAATGGAAAGAACTTGCAAAAAAGAAATTAGATGCACTTCGTTGATTAGTGTACTCTACATTAGTTTAGCAATAAGAAAGAATGAAGACCACTCAAACATCACATAGGATTCTTTCCCAAATGGGGAAGGGGGATGCTTAGGGGAAAAATCCCCTAACTCCCAAGAAAAAATTAATGCTTTATTAAGCCCTCCTTATGGAATGAAGGATGGAGAGTGAGTTTGAAAGGAGTTTACAATGAAATCCCTCCAAGGGATAAAGTACTCCTTCCAAATGTTACAAATGATCAAGAGACTCTTCTTCAGAAGTTACAATGAAAGATAACTTGGAAAGTTACAATGTTTACCTTGGTCTCTCACACAAGATGAGATCAAGTCCAAAGGGAAAAGTTACAACTCCCTTGTAGACAAATGGGAGAGAAAAGTCTTTGAAGATGGTCACAAGGTGAAATGTAATGTCCTCTACGAATTAAGGACGAATGAAGGACAAAATAACCTATCGATCCTTGTAGGCTACTATCCTCATTAAAGGGGAAAACCCCAAAATGTCCAATTATGGGCAAGTTTTTGGGTATCTAGGCAAGGAAACCCAAAATTGGGGTTTCGAGTAAAATTTACTCAATCAATTAAGAAGAAGAGACCCCTCTAAGAAATCTATAAACATAGAGGGTTGAATTCATTTTGGATCAGGAGGTGTGGATCATCTCTTTTGTTTCTTAAGCATTAGCTCTGAGGGTTTTAAGACCTCTCTCTTGTCAATTTTAGTGGTGAAAGATTCAACCCTAATTGACCCCTTCTATCTTTCTTTACTTTGTTTTGGCATAGGAATCCTTTTGAGGGAAAAGCAAAATTCTTGCTGGATTGACTTATCTGTTTTTTGGGCACAAGGATTCTTTCTGGACAACGAAATCTGTTGTGTTGATTCTATTTTGTCTGAAGTAGCGAATCTCCTGGATGGAGTGGTGCGACATGTCTGAAGACAGGTTGCTGGAGCAAATCATAAATTTTTCGAGACTGGTAATCTGAAGTAGTGCTAGTTACTGATAGTTGCAACACGCTTACCGTAACCCGTCTAAACTAGTATCGGGTATTTCAGCAATCAACGCTCTAGTCAATTTTCGAAGCTGCCCAACTACCATATGTGGCCGCATAGAACAATCTTGCGGACAATGATAAACATTGGTGATTCCACGGATCCATGTTCTGGTCAATTATTCTTTGTGGCGACGTTGAGTAATTTGTGTGCAACTCGCAAGGTTTAATCCTTGAAGCGTTCAAGCTTCCTCATGTAGTGTTTTCTGTGGCCACGAATTACCATTGAAAGGCAACGTGTTGCCTGTGGAAATCGACCCGGTGATTTTGAGCAGAAGACGTCACTTGAGAAGCAACGAAGGTCATTTCTCTTGGATCATTTTGATATTGTGAAGCAATCGTGCTTGGATCGCAGTAGTCTTATGGTTAGGGTTTTTGGGCTAACCCTAGATTTGAGAGCTGGCTTGAGGATTATTGAAGTTTGTTACGATGTCTGTCACAAAATTTTGTACGGGATTATTGAAGGGCCAAAGACTGCCCAAAGTCATATGATCATCAAATCTTTTGTTGAACTACTGTAGTCTATTGGTGGGTGTTGAATTTTGAATTGTTGTTTTATTCAATTGGATTTGGCTGTTTTATGATGGATTGTTAAATACACAATGACATTTTTTATAATGCCATTGAAATCATATCTGCTGGACTATAAAGCTATTTTGCAGTACTGCTAATTACATTGTTGTTTATAAATACTTGAATGTTTATTGAAACTCTAGCCACTCAAGGGTAAATCTAGGGTATAAATTTCACCGGTATAATACATTGGTATCAGAGCACAAGCATCTTGCTAGCTGTGAGTATATGAGCCTTGTATGTTTCCTAAGGATACAAGCAATGCCACAGTAAGACGAAGGAGAAATACCCATCGTTTAGCCGTGGAAGATCGAACAATGCAAGGAGAATATGACCCTGACATTCTGCTACATGAAATCCAAGGAAAACATCATATGCATCAGCAGTTGCAACAACAAGGGAAACAAATGATTCACGGGTAGCAGGAATTGGCACAAGTGTTGGATCAAGGACAACAACGAATCACTTAGCTGATTGCTTATCTCACAAGACATCCAAATGTTGTTGGCAACAACAATACCACCACTGAAGGTAGTGGTAACCATAACCTCACTACCTTCAGTGGTGGTTTTGTTGTTGCCATCCATCCAATCCCTGAGGAAACAACGAAAGGAGTCACTGAACATTACTTCCACAATTCACAAATAATCAAGCAATGGCAACCCAAGAAGCAATTGAACCAAATCAACTCCTTAATGAATATTGTTGGGAATATCCAAGAATGGAGGAAAATGCTCAAGCAACCATGTCCTTCAATGAATACAATAATTTCAGATACAAGAATATACCCAGGGGACAATTGAATGTTGAATTGACACCCAAGTTGAGTAAACTTCCTCTACCCTCATTTGATGGATCATCTAAATGTACAACAAGAGCTTGGGTGCAAAAGTTAGATACCTACTTCAGGCTCAATCCCATGGCAGAAGCAGACACAATCCGATTAGCCACATTACAATTAGAAGGGGAAGCGCATGAATGGTGGTATCATGGACTAGTAACACAGGGGCATGCCCATTGCCAACATCACTTCTTATGAAGATTTTACAAAAAGGCTGATAGAAAGATTTGATCGAAAGAACCTTGACATCCACTTTAGAGAATTGCACTACTTAAACAGATAGGATCACATGAAGGTTTTATTGTTGAATTTGAGTGAATCGCGGTCATGGTGACATATATATCCGAAGAAAGATTGGTCATGCTCTTTATGGAAGCCTTATTTGAATCTCCATAGGGCTGGGTTAAAGCATTCAACCCTCAACCCTTTAAGAGGCTATTAAAAAGACTTGTGATATGGGAAATGCAACAACCATATCTAAAGCTCCTCCAAAGCCTTTCATTCACCCAAAAAATAAGGAGAACAAGCCCTTTCAACATGATTGGCCCAAAAAAGACAGGTTGGATGAGGAAACACAAAGTGAACTTAGGCGAAAGAAGTTATGCTTCAATTGCAACGAGCCATGGGAACCAAGACATCGCTGCTTAGGTAAGGGAAAAATTCACTACATCGAAGTAGTCTTTGATGATGAGGAAGGAGAGGAGCCTACTTCAAATGTTGAAGAAGAATTGCCACAAAAGGAAGCAAAAGAGGAAGAAAGGCCTAGTAGCCCCAAGTAGGAACCACCACAAAAGGAAATGAAAGGAGAGGAATGGCCCAACGGAGAGAAGAAGACACGACCACAGGTTAAGGTTGGAACCGTTTCTGGCATGTCCAAGTATTGCACCTTCAGGGTCAAGGGAGTTGTCAAAGGACAATGCATCACAACACTAATTGATGGAGAAGACACACACAATTTCATTGATGTAGCACTAGAAGCCAAAAGGGGACTCTCCACCGAAGAGTTTGAGGGCTTGGATGTGATAATTGCGGATGGGTACAACTTGGATTGCACACAAATGATTCCAGGTTTGAGCGTAACTCTCGATAACTATTCTTTTACTAGTGACTTCTATGTCATAGATCTTGCAGACCTCAATATGGTATTGGGGGTTCAATGGTTGTGTTCATTGGGAAAGCAAGCGATGGACTACCAAGCACTGGAAATGGAATTTAAAGCACCAAATGGTAGTAAGGTAGTATTGAGAGGCATGGTTAATGGCAATCCACAAGTCATTTTAGCCAAGGGGATGGAAGCCCTATTCAGGCACGGTGATGTAGTATACACAGCATAATGCATGATTATGGGCCAAAAGACCTCTAGCAGTGATGTACCACAATACATGAGATGTATTCAACAAGTGTTGGACAAGCATGCTTAGGTGTTTGGTGACATTCCTCCTGGATTACCCTATAAGAGATGGTTTGAGCATACTATAGAATTGGAAGAAGGGGCTAAGCCAGTAATCACCACACCATATTGACATCCAAAGAAATTCAAAGACAAGATAGAGAAGACCATCCATGAATTATTAGCAATGGGCCATATCAGACCTAACTTGAGTCCATTCGCCTCATCCATGGTTTTGGTGAAAAAGTAGGATGGCACGTGGAGTATGTGTATTGATTACCAAGCGCTCAATAAGAAAACTACCAAAAACAGGTATCCTATTCCCAGGATCGATGAATTACTAGATGAGCTTCATGGAGATGTATATTTTCCAAAGATTGGCTTATGGTTGGGTTATCATCAATTCTGAGTTCGAGAGAAAGACGTGATGAAAACAACATTTTGGTGCCAGTACGGACACTCTGAGTTTTTGCTCATGCTCTTTGGGCTAACCAACGCTCCTGCCACCTCCCAATCTTGCATGGACAACATCTTCAACAAGCAGCTAAGGAGAAGCTCTTATTAGTATTTTTTGATGACCTTCTCATTTACAACAAGACATGGGATGATCACTGGGAACATTTGGATAAAATCTCGAGCATCATGAAGGAACAATCATTTTATGTGAAGGCATCAAAGTGTGAGTTTGGATTGACAAAGATTCTTTACTTGGGACACATAATCAGTTGAAGGAGAGTACATGTTCATCAAGAGAAGATTCAGGCAATATTGGACTGGCCTACACCATTAGGGGAATTTTGAGGTCTAAAATGGGCCTCCTAAGGAAATAATAAAATAATAGCTAAACCAATAAAATAATATTTATGAATTTTCAATTCACTTTCTGCACCACAATCCATGTAACCATAGTTAAATTCAATTCAAAAGTTGTACCAAAATAAAATTAATAAAAAAATTGTATTGATGTGACTATAAATAAGAATGAGCTTTTCAAGAAAAAGTCATTATCATTGAAAAACTAATGCATTTGTCCTTTGTACTTAAATAACTTAAAATAAAATATAAATATAAATTTATAAATTCTTAATTATATTATATGCTATTAATTAAAATTTATATTATTTAAATTGTATAATAACATGTAATTAATATATTATATAAAAATAATATAATATAATAAATGTATATGGATATGAATTGTTTCTTTCAAGAAATATGAAATGACAATAATATATTTTTATTCAAAAAGTGTGAAATGACATTTATTATGAGTACTTTACTTTGACTTTAAAAGTACTTAGAGCACTACCATGGTTAACCATGAGTTTTTATCCACAATTGAGAATGTGACAAGTAAGTACATTTAACTCAAGAAATGCCACCTCAACCATTAGGGATGATGTCATCCCTAAAATGTGATTGGTCCTCATAAAGTGAATTTTGGTTGTACATTTTCCTTAGGAGGCCCATTTTAGACCTCAAAATTCCCCTAATGCCCAAGAGCCTAACTGAGTTATGCAAATTCTTCGGGATTTGCCGTTGTTACCAACAATTTGTCAAAGGGTTCTCTCAATTAAGTGAACCCTTGACGGAGTTAACCAAAAAGGGAGCATTCAGGTGGACAGAATAATCCAACAAGACGTTTAACAAGCTCAAGGAAGTGATGAGCTCATGTCCAATTTTGGCCCACCTTGACTTTAGTCAACCCTTTGTATTAGAATGTGATGCATCAAGAGAAGGAATAGGGGTTGTCTGAATGCAAAAGGGCCACCCCATCACATTCGAAATTCAGAAGTTCCAGGAGACCGAGAAATTTTACTCCATATACGAAAAAGAGATGCTCACTATCATGCATGCTTTGGAAAAATTCAGACAGTATTTGGTAGGAAACAAGTTTGTAGTCAGGACAAACCACAATAGTTTACGACATTTCTTGGAGGAAAAAGACATGAACAAATGATAACATAAGTGCGTAAGTAAAGTCCAAGCCTATGATTTTGATATTGAGTATGTAAAAGGGAAGAGCAATGTTGTGGCCGATGCACTTTCCAGGAAACCGACAACATGTTCCCTCATAAAACTCACAAAAGATTGGAAGGATCATCTCTTAGCAGAATACGCCAAGAACCAGTTTGAATGTGTGCTAATTGACAAACTCATCCAAAATGACAGGTACAAATTAGTCGATGATATTATTTACTATAGAGATACGACATATCTGGTCACCGGATTCACCCTCAAGGAGAAGATTTCAAAGGTTATGCATGACATTCCATCAGCTGTACATCAGGGGTTTTTCAAAACCTACTGACAGATTAGGGAACGATTTTCATGGAAAGGTCTGAAGGAAGATTTGATGAAATACGTGAAGGAATGCGTGACATGCCAACAAAATAAGGTCTAGCACACACATCCCGCAGGGCTTCTCCAACCTCTGCCAATTCCAAAACAAAAATGGGAGAGCATCTCAATGGACTTCATCACAGGGCTACCCAAGACACAAAGCAAAGATTGTATCTATACCGTGGTGAACAGATCAACGAAATTCACACACTTCTTTGCAATTTCAGCTGACTACTCGGCTAAACAAGTAGCAAGCCTCTTCTTCAAAGAAGTCTCAAACTCCATGGTCTACCTAAAAAAATAGTTAATGATTTGGACAATAGGTTTATGGGTGCATTCTCGCAAAAGCTCTTCAGGCTGGCAGGAATAGAGTCAACCCCTAGACAGATGGGCAAAATAAGTGGATAGAAGGGTACTTGCGTAATTATGTTATAGGTCAACAAAAAGTATGGATCAAATGGTTGTACCGTGGGGAGCATTGTTACAATACCACCTACCATTTATCCATTGGGATGATGCCCTTCAGAGAACTATATGGATATGATGCATCTTCCTTTATTGACAGGATTTTTGGAGACAACAAAGCACCCATTACGAAAGACTGGATACAAGAGATTCAGGACATCCTCAGGGTACTCAAGGAGAATGTGCAAGCTACACAAAATCGACAGAAGATGTACGTAGAGCAACCTCGAACAAAACACAACTTTGAGGTAGGAAACCTCATTTTCTTGAGATTACAACCCTATAGACACTCCACATTCAAGAAAAGTGGCGCCGAAAAGTTGAAGCCTAGGTTTTATGGACCTTATAAAATTCTCCAAAGGATTGGCGAAGTGGCGTATGAGTTAGAATTACTGAGAGACAAAAAAGTCCACAATGTATTCCATGTATCATGCCTCAAGAAGGCTGTGGGGTAGTAGGTCACCACCTTTATCGAATTGCCACCATTAGATGAAAAAGGACAACTAGAAATGATTTTGGAGACAATCATGGCCGTGCCAGAAAAGAAGTGAAGAGGGAGAATAATTACGGAATACCTGATCAAATGAAAGAATCTACCAAAGGAGGATGCGACATGGGAAGGAGAATGAATTTTGCAGATCCCGAATTTGAAATTTCTTGAGGGAAAACAATTTTGGGCAGGGGGGATTGTAATCTCCTCTACGAATTAAGGATGAATGAAGGATGAAATAGCCTATCGATCCTCGCAGGATATAGTCCCGAATAAAGGGAAAAACCCCAAATTATCCTATTATGGGCAAGTTTTGGGGCAGTTGGGCAAGGAAACCCAAAATTTGGGTTTTAGAGTAAAATTTACTCAATCAATTAAGAAGAAGAGACCCCTCTAGGAAATATATAAATATAGAGGGTTGAATTCATTTTGGATCATTAAGTGTGGATCATCTCATTTGTTTCTTGAGCATTAACTTTGAAGGTTTTAAGACCCTTTCTCTCTTGTCAATTTCGGTGGTGAAAGATTCCACCCTAGTTGGCCCCTTCTATCTTTCTTCACTCTGTTTTGGCAAAAGAATCCTTTTGAGGGGAAAGCAAAATTCTTGCTAGATTGACTTCTTTGTTTTTTGGGCACAAGGTTTCTTTCTAGACAACGAAATTTGTTGTGTTGATTCTGTTTTGTCTGATGTAGCGAACCTCCTAGTTGGCCGAGATCTCCTAAAGACAAAGAAGTCGAGCATTATTTTGGAGTGGTTCGACTTGTTTGAACACAGTTCGCTTGAGCAAATCGTAAATCTTCGGAGATTGGTATTTGAAGTAGTGCAAGTTACCGGTAGTTGCAATACACTTATCGTAAGCTGTCTAAAACTGGCATCGAGTATTTCAACAGTCAAAGTTCTGGTCAATTTTCAAAGCTGTCCAACTACCATCTGTGGCCAGATAGAACGATCATGTGGGAAAAAACAAACATTGGTGATTCCGTGGAGCCATGATCTGGGCAATTATTCTCTGTGGCGACGTGGAGTAATTTGTGTGCAACTCGCAAGGTTGAATACTTGAAGTGGTCGAGCCACCTCATGTAGTGTTCCTGGAGTAGAATTAAATATAAAACGAATATTCTCTATGGCCACAGATTACCATTGAAAGGCAATGAGTTTCCCGTAGAAATCGACTTGGCAATTATGAGTAGAAGATGTCACTGGAGAAGCAGCGAAGGTCATTTCTCTTGGATCATTTTGGTATTGTGAAGTAGTTGTGCTTGGATCGCAGTAGTCTATGGCTTTGAGTTCGTGAAAATACGATTTATGGCTAGGGTTTCTAGGCTAACCCTAGATTTGATAAGATGGCTTGAGGATCATTGAAGTTTGTTAGGGAGTTTGTCCCTAAATTCTGTAGGGGATTATTGAAGGGCCGAAGACTGCCCAAAGTCATAGGATCATTGAACCTTTTGTTGAACTATTGTAGTCTATTGGTGGGTGTTGAATTTTGAACTGCTGTTGTATTGAATTGGATTTGGCTGTTTTATGATGGATTGTTAAATACATAGTGACAATTTTTATAATGCCATTGCAATCATATCTGCTAGACTATAAAGCTATTTTGTAGTACTGTTAATTACATTGTCATTTATAAATACTTGAATGTTTATTGAAACCCTAGTCACTCAAGTGTAAATCTAGGGCAAAAATTTCATCAGTCTAATACATGAAACTTGTTGGTTTTCAAATAATTTTGCAATGATGTCCTTTTAAGTGCTTCAACCCTCTTTCTTGTATTAACCTAGGATTGTCAAAAATCAACAAGCTAAAACAAGTTAGAAAATGGCAAAGAAGCTTGAATAACCAATCCAAATTCCTAGCATATGTTAGATTCGATAAACCCAAATTGAAGGAGACAAGTCCTATACTATTTTGCCTAAGAAAAGTCAAGTGAACTTGGTTTTTCTTGAGAAAAATGGACTGTTGTTATAACAATAGTCAAATCAAAGAGCCTAGATGCTAAATATTCAATTTTCTCGTCAATAAAATAACCAAATGAAATTTCTGATTAGAGCGATGGGAGGAAGAAGAAGTTCAAGGCCTTTGGGAGCGCTTTTGATCTCTCTTTTAGAGTCCTTTGAAATGGTCCAATAGTGAAATTGAGTTGTGTCCCTTAACAAGCTTGGAGGTGGCTAGTTTAGCCAAAAACGTCCCAAACTGCAAAGCCTCTTGGTAACCTGTGTCACACTCACCACAACCTTGCAATACAAGAGATTAGCATCAAAGGGAACTTGAACATATGATGGCAGGATTGGACATGTTCAACGGGAAACACGCGTCTCAATTGAATTTAGGTTATAAGCAATTCCAAAAAAATCTACAAATACTTGTAGCTTTTCTCCCTTAAACAACGATGCCCCTTTAGCTAAGATACAAAATATTTGCTAGCAAGTAAACCATTGAAATAAAATACAATGTTACCTCAAGTGTGTAAGGCAAAACAATGCAATATCAACATTGTTGGATCTCCAAAGTCTTGCTTTTATTATGAAAAGCGAGTACAAATTCTAGCATAGTATACCCAAGCTCCAAGCTTCTAGCCATGGAAGAATGAGAGCCCAATGAGTTTATTTATACAATCTCGGGAGCAAATCCCATTGAACAAATGCAATGACAAGCGTAAGAGCTGATGAGAATCCCAAGCCAAGTCGATTCACAAGTGGAGAGATGATTGCTTGTAGGTGGTAGTCAACCTCCTCAAAATTGGCCAACGTATCCACTTAATCAGACTTGTATATGATAGCTAGAAGGCAACCCAGATATGGTAGCGAAACAACTCTGCCACTTCCCTTGGTGATTGGTGCAAACTCTGTCACTTGCCTTGCTCGAACAGTTGCCTCCCCACATGTGCTAATCTCTGTTGCGTGTGGGCTCTCTAGTCTGTTGTGCATGGGTTGTAGTAGACTGCTAACGCTGACCCTTAAACTGTGTGTTAACAAGTGTGTAGTTTTGGGAGTTTAAGGGGGAGTTAACACCCCACTTAACTTCTAATCAAAACTAGATCAAATATTTTCCAATAGTCAACCAACTCGTGGGCCAGAATAGAAGGTAACTCGACCTCTAGCTCAACAAATTCGAGCCCACAACCAACAGTTAACTCGACCTCATAATAGGTTGGAACTCGATCCTCCAAGGTGGCTGCCACATTGGTTTTGAACTCCAATTTAATTTCCGTGTCATTTTCCTTGTCCCTTTTGACTTGGAAAACATAATTAATGTCTCCAATTATTGATTTTTTGCATTTTCTTGTCATTTTCTCCACACTTTTTAGTAAAAGTGGGGTTTCAAGGAAAAATATTTACTTTTTTGTTTCCCAAAGTGGATACTAGGATAATGTTGGTACTTTGAGCATGAATTTCGAGCACCCAGGTCCCACATACCACCAACATCTCTTTGTGCCAATTATTTACATTATTACATAAGAAATTAATTAAAAATCCCGCCTCGCGAGAAATTTTAATTAATTAAAAAATCCTAGAAAAACATAGTCAAATTTTGCGGGACTCTGGATATGACCTAGCATAGTAATATACATCGACCCTAGATATTAGGACCAACCCAAGGCCCAATTATTAAACTGCATTCTAGCTTTGGAGGTATGTGAGTGGAAAAATTCGATTGGTTATTTATCATTGAAGAGCGAAAATAATTAGTAAAGTGAAAAAAAAGAATACTCTAGAGTGGACTCACCTAGTAACTGGGTCCCAAATTGCTTAATCTTGTTACAAAAGTTCATCATGCTAGCTTTCATTTATTACAATTTCCTTCGCAGGGGTAGCGAGTTTGAGAGTTGTACAAAGGGGGGGTGGGGTGGGGTGAAATTTCTTGGTGCCCATTTCCATTGGGCAATGGGGTTTAGTTTCCTACTAGGTACAAATTAGCAGGTAACAAAGCCTATGAATTTCTTTCATGAAAACTTTTGCTACTTTGCTTGCAGTATGCTTCCCTTGAATTCCAAAAAAGGGAGCATATTTTGCGAGTCTATCTCTAATTGCAAAGTGGGCATCCTTTGTGAAAAATTCATAGATCTAAATGGTCTCCAGAATCCTACTGCAACCAGCTGAATTTACTTCTATTTGTAAATTACTTTACAGAATTCTTTCAGATTTCTTCATGAAATATTGAAGCAAATTACTGAAGCAATCTACACTTAATTACTTATGATTCTGAAACAAGGAAACTGAGCAAAGAAAAATATACACATAGGACACGTTATTTTTGGATGAAAGTCCCCGAAAAAACCCAATGCGAGAAAACCGGTGCAACAGATCTGAGGGTTTGATTTATTAAGCAGTAGCAAATTTTGAATACATCTCTGAATACCACAAAGATAATTCAATTACACAGAGAGAAATATTGGTAGAAAGATTGTGAGTTTTACGTCACTCAATCATTGAAAAAATTCCGGCTGATCCGGTCACTGGATGAAGTGCCCCTGGTAGTCCCTGCGCTGCCCATTTCCATTGGGCAATGGGGTTTAGTTTCCTACTAGGTACAAATTAGCAGGTAACAAAGCCTATGAATTTATTTCATGAAAACTTTTGCTACTTTGCTTGCAGTATGCTTCCCTTGAATTCCAAAAAAGGGAGCATATTTTGCGAGTCTATCTCTAATTGCAAAGTGGGCATCCTTTGTGAAAAATTCATAGATCTAAATGGTCTCCAGAATCCTACTGCAACCAGCTGAATTTACTTCTATTTGTAAATTACTTTATAGAATTCTTTCAGATTTCTTCATGAAATATTGAAGCAAATTACTGAAGCAATCTACACTTAATTACTTATGATTCTGAAACAAGGAAACTGAGCAAGGAAAAATATACACATAGGACACGTTATTTTTGGATGAAAGTCCCCGAAAAAACCCAATGCGAGAAAACCGGTGCAACAGATCTGAGGGTTTGATTTATTAAGCAGTAGCAAATTTTGAATACATCTCTGAATACCACAAATATAATTCAATTACAGAGAGAGAAATATTGGTAGAAAGATTGTGAGTTTTACGTCACTCAATCATTGAAAAAATTCCGGCTGATCCGGTCACTGGATGAAGTGCCCCTGGTAGTCCCTGCGCTGCCTCTGCGCAGTCCCTACATCAGCCTCTCTAAGCACTGCGTCACCCAGCTAGGTGATCGATTTGTAGCCTGAAATCATTGCTCTCAGCCTCTCGGTCTCACACTCTGGTTCTCGGCTTTTGAAACTGATTCTTCTGCAAAATCGCAGACTCTTTCTCACCCTCTGCGCTGCTTGCGCGTGGCCCTGCATCAGCCTCTGCGTGAGAGTTGTTGGATCACTCTCTGCCTCTCTCTGCTGATGATTCTCCGACTGAGAAAATCTCTCTCCGGAAGCTATCCCTGCCCCTCACTGCGTTGGAATCACTTAGATCGAATTCTCCTCTGAGCACTGCTCACTTCAAAAAATTGATCACTTAGATTCACTTGATGTGTCTTTCCAAATGACCCTCAAACCTTCCTTTCTAGCCTTCTCGTTGAGACTTCAACGATCGAGATTAGATCTCCAATCAACGACTAAGATTATAACTTGACTTGATCCATGTTCTCTAGAAAATTCACACTCTGTTTTATTAATACCCTTTAATTATTTAATTTTCCTAAGTTTAAACTTCACATTAAAATAACTAATTATTTTAATAAAACACATTATGAGTGGAATTTTCACAAACGATTTCTGGGTTCTTTGGAATACATGTGTCTAAGCCTCTCCACAAATTTTGAGACTTGGAGCACTTCCGATACTACCAAAAATCAACATCCTTACCTTTTGATTTTGGAAAACTTGTAATAAATTTCATTGATATCTGTGCCCATTTTTGAAAAGGTGTGTGTAAGGGTTGAGATAACCATGAAGTCATGCTAACCTCTCCTTTATTTTTTGGCATACTTGACATTCTCTTACAAATTTTTGAATATCTTTCTTCATTCCTTCATTAAAAAATTATTTTTGATCCTTTGATATGTTTTAAGGAACCCTAAATGTCCTGCCATGGGAGAGTTATGACCCTCCCTTAATATTTGTCGTTTCAACATTGATTGAGGGCACCAAATTATTCTATCCTTGTACCAAAAATGTCTCTCTTCCATTCTCATTGTTGTATAGAGTTCTTCTATTCTTTTACGAACTATGGCCATTTGGTTAGGTACATGGCTTTCTTAGATGACAATTATCCTATTCACATTGGCCTCCGGTGCTATAGGAAGATTAGTTTCAAAAGAATTTCTAAAACTATTGATGCAAAACAACCATTAGTTTGGGGCTTATATTTCTGATTTCTTGCACTTTATAACTTGTTTTAGTTGTTGGCTATATGGCTATAGTTGTTGCCTTGTTTGTCTTCTTTTGAGTCTGGACCTATGTCCTTACATCTCTCTTTATATCCTTTATGGGCTTGATAATCTTCCCCATTCTTGCTTTGAGCAACACTGCTTTTGCATATTCTCCTCTTTTTTTGTGTTCCTTCTCTTCCTGTCCTTTCAATAATATTGTTATGGTTGCTTTCCAATTTGTGTCCTTATCAATGGCAAATTTTCAATCCCATTTTGTCTTTAAGGTGACATTCAAACTCAATCTTTTTCCTCTCACTTGGGACATTGCTTTCTATCTTACCCCTAGAGAGCTAGTTTTTTCTTCTTCCACGACTTTAGTTTGTTTGTTTGTTATTTTTTTTAATCAATTCTTTAATTGAATTTGGTGTTTAAAATGGATTCTATTCCTTATTTTCTCTTGCTTTCCTTCTGGTTTATTCTACTTTCCCTTCTTTGTTGCCTTACTATCTAAGGATTGCATTGCCTTAGTAGTATCAATCATGGAGAAACTCTTGCTATTCTCAAAGTAAAACCTACTTTTAAACACACAATTTTCCCTATTTCATGGGTTGTTTCAATCCACCCTCTAGAAGCATCAGGTTATAATTTTTTGTCAAATCATTCTCAAGTTCTAACTCAACATAAACTGTGCCTTACGTTGCTTATAGACCTTATAAATGTGCCCAAGATGTTTTTCCTTTCAAAGAGTAAACATACTTTATATTCAAAGAGAGAGAAATGCAACTTTACGTAATATAGATGGTTGTGAGAAACCTCTTCACGGGATCAAGGCCCATTATTCAATATTTCATGAACAACTTGCCCTATTCATAAATCACGAGCCTCTTTTAAACACTGTCTCTTTGTGCCTTTTACTTGGAATATAAGATGGACAAACATAGAATCAAAGATAAACATGGACAAACTATATGTAACTGTATGAACTTATGAAGACAAACTATTAGAGGTCAACACCAATAAAATTTTTATACGGATGGATGGATGATCATGCATGGCATCATTTGATCACAAACATGAGGATATGTTATTACTTGATCTCATCTTATACTCCGAGGGTGAAGCATCTTAAGGAGGGGGGCTATGGTGTATCCCTAAGCTAATATATAAATGATCTAAGTTGTCATAGTCTAGGGCCCACATGAGGAAGGTATGAGGATTAGTATGTGAAAAATTGAAATACAATTACACTCATTATACACACAATTGTATATGATTATTTGATATTGTTATCTTTGGGGGTTGTCGGGAGAAATGCTTCTCCTCCTTGGGAGTTGTGCAAGTCATCTTCATCATTATACTTTGGAGTTATGCTTCTCATCTAGATTTGGTGTATCTCTAGCTATTTTGAGTAATTTGGATGAATAACAGTGAAGATGAGATAGCAGAATGAACCTTTTTACCAAAAAAAAACATAACCCAAAAGAAAGCAACACAGGAGAGATAGACACAAATGAAGAAATAGCATGCAATTATTCTGTGGGAAGCCATGCCACATTACTCATTAACTTTGAGATTCAGTTTTATATTCTACTTGAAAGGGTACTAAGAAGGGTGAGAGTGGTAATGCCATCGTTCACAATACTAATGAAGAGGGTGCTGTTGGTGACAAGTCTCATTGCAAATTTGATGATGCCTACTTCTTTTAACTGATTGATAGGAAAGCCTCTTACTGGAGGGAGCAATGAAGGGGTTACTTGATGATGGATGCTTGTCTAAGGGACTTCTGCATAATTCTATTTTCAATATGAGTGATGGAGGGAGCAATGAAGGGGTTACTTGATGATGGATGCTTGTCTAAGGGAATTCTGTATAATTCTATTTTCAATACAAGTGATGACTTCCGAGAGTGAGTGGCAATGGCGAGTTTTAGATTCACAGGAGTAGTGAAGCAACAAATAAATTTTGTTTTTCACAATAAATGTTAAAAACATGACAGATTTTTATGTGTCTTAGCTAGAGCACTAATGTGGATTTTGGCTGGTTACCCAAATATTTTAGTTATCTTTTGGTCACTAATTCTTCTTCTTTGTAAAAGTTTGAGTTTTAATAAAGAGGTTAGAATGAAGTATATGCGAGCCATTTTTTACATGGCTAAGTAATAATAAAGTTGCTTTATTACTTGCATATCCCTTTTTCTCTTGTGCTTCCGTGTTCTCTCGCTTCAAAATCTGCTTTAATGCCAAATGCTTCTTCCTTTTCCTTGCATCATTATTATGGTTTCTTTAACGATTTTCAGTTGTTTTTTTATTTTATTTTACTTATTATTTTTATTTGTACCTTACCCTACTGTGTTTATGGTCTCAAGTCATATTACAAACCAATATAAAAATATTTGAAAACACAGATTGTTACTGTTAGAAATTCATGCACCCCAGGTCTGGTCTATGTTCTGGTAGTTTCACATAACAGAAAACATAAACACACTGAAATGCTTAATGCTAAATCTTTTACACAGTGGAATACACACCAGCAATTAGGTCATGCACGGTATACAAAATTTAATGCCCAAAACTGAAATCTTATTAGTCCTTTAACAAGAAATACAAGGGTTCCCGAACCAGGGAAAGTGGCCCTTTACAATCCCTATACAAATGCCAAAATACAAGACAAATGTCCCTTGTCTTCCTGGGCTTAGGCTGAGTCCTTCCAGCTCTCAACTGCCCCTCAAAACAAACTTTCCAGCTGTTCCTTTAGTGGACTATCCACACAACCTTCCCTTCGTTGTGGCACCTGCTCAAACTTGTGTAACCCTTTACACCTGCTGTAGTTGTCCTTGCTCCAGCATCCATCACAGAACCTTTACCAGGTCTCAACTAGCGGCTCATTCCTTTAAGGCTTGGTCTCCTTAGTATTTCTGCTGTGGTCTACCCATGGCTTTCCCAGCCCTCTTAAACCCTTGGTCTGCAGTCTGTTATCACAGAGAAACCACAAGGTTATGGCCTGTTTACCTACACAAGAGACACAACAATTTTTCCAGTCCCCCGGCCTCCCTTTACTAGCTGTGGACTGCTCTTCCCAGGCCGCGGATGGTCTCTTCCAGTCTGCGGTTAGCTCACAAGTCATCAGCCTCTTGTTTGACAAACCTCAACCCCCTTTCCTCTTCTGTGGATTGCCACCAGGCCTGTGGCCAGGGCACATCACTCGGCCCTGCCTTTTATGTCTGGGATTTGCTGCCTTACTCAGGCCTTAAACTCATCAATAGCAATCCCGACAACCTTCTTTTCCCAATGGCCTGTCCAATAGACCTTACACAGAGGCTTGGATGTCTTCCTTTGAATGTGACTTCCTTTGAGCAGTCACCAAAACAGCCAATAGTTACCGTAGACAAGATCCGACCTATCCTTTGGCCTCTTATCTCCTGCGTTGAGGGCACTTCCTTTAGCTGAGCCTTTCCTTGATCTTTTCACCTACAAGCAGCATCAAAAAACAAACCCAAAATTCTTCTAATTTAGCATCATCCTTCTTGCCTTAGGAGATTTAAAAACCTTGGCTCTTTTTACCATAGAAAAGATGCCCTAAAAGAAAACCCTGCTGCCTTAAATGCAGTTCCTATAAAAAAGAATGCTTTATTATTCTCTTTTCCATAATTGCCTTTAAGCCTTTTCATTGGTTTCTTATTTATATTTTTCCACATGGTGTAATACCATGCGTCTATACCATGTGTCATCAAAATACCATGGGTCTAAACCCACACACCCATAAAATCACTTCTATGAGTGTTTTCCTCTCACATGCCCAGCACCAAGGGCACGTGAACAGTGAGAGCACCTCCCGATGCTACCAAATTTCAACAGTTACAATTCATCATTTTAGAAAATCTTTTTGGAAAATAACTGGTGTTAGTTTTGAAACAATTGTGATGTTTTGAGTGGACACTCCACACATCATTAAAGGATATTAACTTGTTTCAAAACTCTAACATTGGTTATTCTCCAAGAAGATTTTCCTGATATAACAATAGTTAATAATATCCTAACTATAGATGAAGTTGACTTTTGGTGGGAATTTCAACTTTCTTCTCAAGAATATGGTAGATTAAGACAAGATATATTGGGGGATACAAACAATATATTAATTATGTGCCTTGTTTGTTGTTTTTTTTTGAGATTGTAGATATTCATTTTTGTGTGCATTTTGATTGCAATGTTTCTTAGAAAGGGTCATTTAGGTGTAAGATGCCAACATTAAGTTCAAAGGCTACACTTTTTTTCATTTCGCGTGTGGGGAGATCAACGTGTTATGGGGGTGGCACTTGAGGTGAGAAAAGATGTAGCGAAGCTTCAAAAGCTCCACATTGTTTGAAATGAAGAATTTAGGTCATTGTCTTTTTTGATTTTATAGAATCTCTTCAATGAATGAATGCCTCAAGTATCCAAGAATCTTATAACGACTTTAATATTCAAGGTCTGAGGAGCTTAAATAGGCTAACAATACTTTTTCCATGGCCCAGATCTCTCTATGATTTCCTTCTTGGCTAACTTATTTTCTTGCTAAGTAACACATGACATCGAATCCCCCTCAAGTGTATAACAATTTGTTCCTTGTTCTTTGGTTTCTCTTTCTTTTCCATCTTGCTCCAATTTGCTTTATGCTCTTCTAGTGAAAGCTGCAAACTCTGACAATTTTGACGTTTAGAATGAAAATGATGATTTTCTTGGTGAGTATGACGAGAACAAGTTCAAGCAAAGGGGCCATGCACATGATCATCTATACATATATATGTGTAGAAAACCAAATTAAACCGTCCTCATTATGACATAACCTACATATATAGCATCTACACGTTGATTTATCTATTTGTCTTTTTCATATCTCATTAAAAATAATTGATGTAAAATTAATTTTCTATTGATATTGTTTAATATTTTTGTGATGTAGCCTCGCTTTTAATATTTGAGTGCCTACTAGGAAGTAAATGAATGGAAAATAACCTTACATGGTACCATTTTCCTATATTATATAATGTTATTGTAATGAACCCTAGCTTTAGGTTACTTGGAAGCAGGGAGCGACATTCTCAAAAGCTCCCGGTTTGGGAGTGAATTTTTATATGATATATATTTTATATGTTTTGATGCATATATATCAACAAAAACATGTAGAATGATGAATTAGATATAAAAAACATAAAAACATGGATTATACCATATAACATCAATCATCTAGAAGTTATAATCTTCATCAACCACGTCCACAATTTACAAGTTCTCATTTATATAACATGTAAGGGTGCACATAACCAAAATACATCAACAAATAGGCTCTAGATGGGCTCTAGCATCCAAAAAAATCACGTTACAACAAATAGCTACATATCATCAAAATCATTGCCTATCTTGGGATCTTTGTCATTAATATCACCGTCTAAGCAATTAACATAAGATAGAAAAATTGTAGCATGTCAAGTCAAGATTTTGTTTGAGCGATGGGTACATTTTTAGTAGGGTCATGATAGAGGAGTTCGACAACCAATGTCACTAACATGAAGGTTGTTAATTTTGGACAACTAGGTCCAAACTCCATGTTGTGATGCTCAGATGAAGATGCCAATATTTTTATTGGATTCCTCTTTCGGAGAGGTGCAAGATCGATCTAAAGATCATCTTGATCCGATGAGAAAAACATTTATTTTGAATTATTTAAAATATATGCAGGTCGACCTGAAATGAAATGTAGGCTTGAAGCCCCAGCGATTGTGTCACACACCCTCTTTGATGGATATAAATAGGTCAACGTTGGAGGTCATTTTCATGTTGAAATTTGGTTACTGGAGGACATGTGGTTCCCTAAGGCTTTGATCTTTGGCCTAGGGAAAAGTATTCAAAAGAATTTATTTTTTCTCCTACAGTGACTTTATAAAGTTATAAAGTCAAATCTAATTTAAAAGTGACTTTAAGTGATAAAGTTACTAAGTCTAATTTTGAAGTGACTTTAATAAAGTCAATGTGAAATTAGAAAGTGAAAAGTGACTTTGGAAATAAATGACTAAGAGGGTCTTTATTAAAGTGGGGTGAATTAAAAAATAGAAAGTGAGATTTAAATGAGCATTTTATCTCAACCCTAGATCTAAAGCTATCTCAGCTATTGGATTTAGGGATTCCCCAAAAGCCACTTAGGGTTAGGTTAAAGGAGGAAAAGAGAGGAAAATGTCATCAATTCTTTCATGAGCAGATTGAGAGAGGAGGAGAGAAAGCTAAAGAGAAATTTCTGAGCGGAGGGAGAGCAGCAAAAGCTACACAGCAAATCCATACAGTAGGAGGGCACATTTCCCAAGGCAGCATTTTCGTACAACAACATTTATTGGCACGCTTTCCAAGACAAGAAATTTGTACATCAAGGTTGCACGCATTTCGAGGCAAGGTACAATGCAAATTTCGAGGAGCGGTTTCCAATAGTCAAGGGCACGAATTTCGAGGTTGTTTCAGGGCTCAGAAATCTAGGAGAGGCTACTGTATAATTTCGTATAGGCAGATTATGGCACATTTTTCAAGGCTGCAAGTACACCATTTAATGTTGTAATTTTTCTGTTAATTTTCTATTTGCTGTTGGCACGATTTTCAAGGTTGGAGGTTGACATGGAAATCGAGATAAGTGGATTTTGTACTTGCTGTAATTTTTACTGTTCACTATAAAAGCATATTTAGAAATAAAGAGAAGCCTTCGAACTGGTTTTCCCCAAGAGTTGTAGGGGTTTTTTCCAGGTCATCTTGACAAAAAATCAGCGTGTCAAATTTATGTGTGTGGCTGATTTATTTTTCTAAGTTTTTATTTCTACATTTCAGCACTATGAAATTTCCAGAATTTGTGGTTTCAGAAAATAATTATTTTTCAGCTTGTTGAATGTATGGCTATGGCAATGGGCATTTAACTTAATGGGAGAAATAAGGAGAAACTGAAAACCGTCGTTGGGTCACAAAATTTCTACATTTCACTCATCCATCATCACACATTATCTCTTCTCATCTGATTGGTTCGATCATTACTTGGAGTCTCTTCTTCATCCACATGTGGGAAATTGCAGCAATGAGAATTTTCTATTTTCGACCTAGGGTTTCAGCGCAGAGTTGACCAACGCTGACTTTGGTCAACACATGGTCAAACTGACCCAAATCTTGGTCAAAATTCTGATTTTTGCAGTCCGCATTTTCTGGCACAAAAATTGAGGTTGATCGTTGACTTTTTGCTGTTGTTGTTTTTTGTTGACCGTTGACTGGGACAACGTTGACTTTGATTGACTTTTGGTTGACTGGTATAGCTAGCTGAGACGGTTGTGTGACACTTCTGGTTGGCTGACCGTATTGACACTTTGCTGGTTGAAGCATCTTGTTGACCGCTGTAACGCACCAACACATATATATTTTTTTGGCTTGTCTTCTGTCGATCTACTGGTATGTTCTATCAGCATTTTACTTTATTGTTTATGTGTTTGTTATTTGATATTGGGGATAAAAAGTAAAGTTGCATCAAGCATAGAACATCTACAAAAAATTACATGGTATCAGAGCTGAGGTGAAGACAAAGCCCAAGTTTGTAGCAATCACCAAAGAAGAGCATGGGTACCTCAAACTACAATGGCTTTAAAGCTGATGACAAATTTGATTGGGAAGGAAGACTTACATGCCTGGAAGATGACATTGGATCTTATGTTGGAAGACCAAGATGTCATGGACTATGTGCAGGGTAAAATCCAAGAGCCTCCATCCACTGCACCTGCTGCCACCAAGTCAAAATATAAGAAGGGGGAAATCAAAGCAAAGCTGATGATCAGGGACTCAATTCATAAGAGTCTGGTTGCTTACATCTTTAAGATGGCACATCCAAGGAGATGTATGATAAGTTGGTCAACATGTTCAAGGCCAACAATGCTAATCAAGTCCTTTTCTTCAAGAACCAACTGAAGAATCTAAAGAAAGGCAGGGATAAATCCGTTCAATCATATTTTCTAAAGTTGATTGAAATAAGAAATAATCTTCTGGCTATTAGGGAGACAATAGCTATTTGAGAGATGGTTCTCACCGCACTTGGAGGTCTCTCATCCGAATGGCATGTATTAAATACTACCATTTTCAATAGCAACGTGATACCTGACTTTGACGAAGTACTATCGAAATGTGTACAAGAAGAGACAAGGATGAAGGAATATGAAAATGAAGGAAATGCTGCCTTCATTGCTCGTGCTAAGAAGAAGAACATTGGTGATCCGAGGGACAAAGGAAGAGCAGGGGCCCAAGGAAAGAAAGGCAAATGTTACACATGTCACAAGACTGGCCACTATGCTAGAGAATGCCCTCTCAAGAAGGATTCTCCTGATGATGATGACAACAACAATAATCGAAGAAATGGTAATCAAAGGAACAACAGGTTCAAAGGGAAGAGGAAGGCTCCCTCTGGTGGAAATGGGCAACCTTTCAAAAGGTCGAAAAATTCTAGGTATGAGGAATCAAATGTTGTTGATAAAAGAAATGAATTCATTCTTGTATCTGCCCTCTCTGCTGCATCTCCACCCGACACTATGGATGTCTGGTTGATAGATAGTGGTGCCTCAAGGCACATCACTGGGTTCAAGGAAGCATTTTCTGATATGGTTGAGAAAGATGTTAATCTGAAAATTATCCTTTGAGATAATGTCACATATCCCGTGAAAGGGACAGGGACTGTGACCCTCCACTTGTCTCAAGGTCAAGTCCTCTGCCTGCAAGATGTACTATATGTACCTGATTTGAAGAAGAACCTTGTGTCTATTTCAGCCATAGAAGACAAAGGTTTCAATGTGGCATTCATTGATGGGAAGGTGCACATCTGGAAGAAGAGTTTCAAGGAAGCTATCACGATTGGGTCTAGAGTTGATACTCTCTATCGGGTTGGAGGAAGTCCACTGGGAGCAATGACATGTGATACTATTCGTCAAACCGAATCAAGGCACCAGAGGTATGGACACCTTCACTACACAACCCTTCCCGTAGCAAGGAAGATGGTGACAGGAATGCCCAAATTCAAAAATGATCATGAAGGTGTATGTCTGGGTTGTGCGAAAGAGAAGTGGAGGAGATATGCCATGATGAAGATGCTCCCCTTAGGAATTTAATCAATCTTCCAAGATCTAAGGAAGATCATGAAGCAAGGCCTGGAAATTAAGAGGAACCGAAGGATGAGATGATGCTCGATGTTGAAGGACCGATGGACCCTATCGATCCACTTCCTTCAATGAGGAAAAAACCATCATGGCTCAGGGACACTCTCGAGGATGCCGAGAATCATATGGCCCCAAGGGGGACAGTCCGTGAAAGCAAGAAGCCAAACAGATACCAAGGGTATCTAGTAGCCATGAGTACAATCATACAATTTGAGCTTGGATCTTTTGAGGAAACCGTAAAGCATCAAGTCTGGAAGGATGCTATGCACGAAGAATATGAGTCCATTATGAAGAATGATGTCTGGGATGTGGTTCCGAGACCGGAGGACAAAGCAGTTGTCACATCGAAATGGCTCTATAAGATCAAGCATGGATCTGATGGTAGTGCTGAAAAGTTCAAGGCAAGATTCGTTGCCCGTGGCTTCTCTCAAAAGGAAGGTGTAGACTATGATGACATATTTGCACCTGTGGCCCGATATACCACCATCCGATCTATCATAGCCTTTGCTGCCACGCAAGGATGGAATCTTCATCAGATAGATGTGAAGACCGCATTTCTGCATGGTGCGATAAAGGAAGAAGTGTATGTGGAGCAACCTCTGGGGTTCAAAGTCCAGGATCGAGACACCCATGTTTGCAGGTTGAAGAAAGCCCTCTATGGGTTGAAGCAAGCACCCAGAGCTTGGTAGGAGAGGATAGATAGCTACCTGATGAAGCTGGGCTTCACTCGTAGTAATGCTGATCCGAACCTTTACTTCAAGGTTGATAGAGAAAAGCCTCTCATTTTGGTGCTGTATGTGGACGACCTCTTCCTGACAGGGCCTGACCCTCTCATTCATCAGTGTAAGAGGGAGCTTGCTGCTGAGTTCGAGATGAAGGACCTAGGATTGGTGCATTACTTCCTAGGCCTGGAGGTCTGACAGAGACCTGGCGAGATTTTCCTTTCTCAAGGAAAATATATTGTGAAGTTGCTGGAAAGATTTGGAATGGTGGACTGTAAGTCCGTGTCGACACTGATGGAGCTCAACTTTAAGAAGTTGAGTGGCAGCGCTGCTGGGCTCGTGCTAGCAAATATTACCGAGTATCATCAACTCGTAGGGGCCCTAATGTTCTTAGTGAACATTCGTCCGGCTGCATGTTGTGCAGTGAACACTTTGAGTCAACACATGGTTGATCCTCATAACATTCACTGGGTTGGTGCCAAGAAACTCTTGAGATATCTCTGGGGCACGATAGACCATGGGCTGAGATACATTGCCGGGAGCATGATACTCCATGGATATACTGATGCCGATTGGGCTGGCAGTGTGGTGGATTGCAAGAGCACATCTGGATGCTGCTTCACACGTAGGTCTGCTTCGGGCAGGAAGCAGAAGTCGGTAGCCTTGAGCATCGCTGAGGCCGAATACATTGCAGGATATATGGCCTGTTGTGAAGTCACTTGGTTGCGAAATCTCTTCAGTGAGCTGTTCGAGCATGTGCTAGAAGCCACCGTTATCCTTTGTGATTACCAGAGGGGGATTCGTTTGTTAGAGAATCCCGTGTTCCACGATCGATCCAAGCATATTGATGGCGGGTACCACTTTATCCGAGATATGGTACAGCGAGGCACCGTAAGGCTCGATCATATAGGAACTGATGAGCAGGTCACGAACATTCTCATAAGGCCCTTGGGGAAGGTCATGTTCCTAACCTTCCGTGAGAATCTTGGAATCGTGGAACAATCCTATGTGGAGGGTCCTGTTGGATGATGAGCTTTGGGAGCTCTGGGGGGCTTTGGGGATAGCTTCTCGGAGCTATTAGCACACACGGGGCTAGGCTTGCCAAACCTTGTGGTGCTTCTGCTCCACCGTTATGATGTTGAGTTGGTTCACCTCTCATGATCTGTGCCCCGAATGCATCCTACCCATTGAATCCCAGACTCATGGGAAGTACCTCTCATTTGGCTAGTGAGGTGGGAAAAGACTAGTAGCAAATACTGATGGACGCATCAGAGATTGCCGTACTCTCTATGTCCAGGATGGCACGTGTCCAACCACTTGATCTGGGATCAAGTCTAGTGAGGTTTCATACCTCCAACTCACTTCGGGTCAGGTAAACCAACTTCGGGTTGGTATGTGACTCTTTTGAGTCCTATAGAGGTTTTGGACCTCTGGGTTGAATTTGTCTGCAGGGAATGATGTCTTTGTGACTGACCCACTTTTGTTTTGAAATAAAGAAGCCAACAAAGCAAGTTATGGTTGGATGACGCATGATGTTTGGATGGCACAGGTGGATGGAGTTCTCCCTAGTTGAGAGGGAGTGTTAATTTTGGACATCTAGGTCCAAACTCCATGTTGTGATGCTCAGATGAAGATGCCAATATTTTTATTGGATTCCTCTTTTGGAGAGGTGCAAGATCGATCTAAAGATCATCTTGATCCGATGAGCATAACATTTATTTCGAATTTATTCAAAATATGTGCAGGTCGGCATGCAATGAAATGTAGGCTTGAACCCCCAGCGGTTGTGTCACACACCCTCTCTGATGGATATAAATAGGTCAATGTTGGAGGTCATTTTCACTCATCCATCATCACACATTCTCTCTCCTCATCTGATTGGTTCGATCATCACTTGGAGTCTCTTCTTCATCCACATGTGGGAAATTGTAGCAAGGAGAATTTTCTGTTTTCGACCTAGGGTTTCAGCGCAGAGTTGACCAGCGTTGACTTTGGTCAACGCATGGTCAAACTGACCCAAATCTTGGTCAAAATTTCGATTTCTGCAGTGCGCATTTTTTGTCACAAAAATCGAGGTTGATCGTTGACTTTGATTGCACTGCGTTGATTTTTTGCTGTCGCTGTTTTGCATTGACCGTTCACTAGGACAACGTTGACTTTGGTTGACTTTTGGTTGACTGGTATAGCTGTCTAAGAGGGTTGTGTGACACTTCTGGTTGGCTGACCGTATTGAGACTTTGCTGGTTGAAGCATCCTGTTGACCGCCGTAACGCACCAACACATATATATTTTTCTGGCTTGTCTTCTGTCGATCTACTGGTATGTTCTATCAACATTTTACTTTCTTGTTTATGTGATTGCTGTTTGATATTGGGGATAAAAAAGTAAAGTTGCATCAAGCATAGAACATCTACAAAAATTTACAAAGGTACATAGAGGGCTTGGTGCTCTTGATTAAATACGAGTCCCATACCCTAGTACATGACAAAATTTAGTGGAAACATTGCAATCCCCCCAATCCTGAAATCCTAAAAAAACTCATAATTCTGCTGGATTTTGAGTGAGATCTAAAATTCTAATTTCTCCATATGAAATCCAATGAGGTTGGAACCAACATCCAGAGTCATTTCATGGTAATGTTAAAAGTTTAAGTAAAAGGATGAATCATTTTACTTTAAGAATTTAACATTACCATGAAATGTATATCAATACTAGGGCCATAAGCTTGAATATTAGGCTGCCCTACTCAAAAAATCTTGTTTCTTTGAAAAAAAATTGCGTTTGGAACATCTTTGTGACAAATTTTTTATGAAAATAATTAGGGAGTGATATTTTTTTTTAAATTTTTATTTATTTATTTATATATATATATATATATATATATATATTTTGCGGGAGCGTGATGAGAGCGAATTTCGGGAGCGCGCTCCCAGGTCGCTCTGGATTCGCTCCCGCTCGGAGCGCGCTTCGAGAGCAATTTGAAGGGGGGGGGGGAGCCGCTGCAACCCTAGAGTAAAGTAACACTAATTAAGGTGCACAATGAAGCAACATTTCAGTAGTTGTAATTGTTAGTAAAGAGGTGAATGCTTTGCCCAGTAAGGATTTGAAAGGCTCTGTAAAGGCTTTGGGGGTGATTGTTTTGTTTAGTTACATTCATATATTAAAAAACTATGATAGAGATTGAGAAGGTGCCCCGATTTATTGGAATTTCACAAAAGGGGTTAAGTACAAGGCAAGAGGGATGTGGAATGTCATAACACCATAACAATTTAACTCACTCTACTGTGGTTTTTTCTTTGATCACCTCTACTCCTTGTTCGATATTAGTGGGTGGGATGTTGGCTCTCCTCATTTTGTTGGCCATGCTAGCTATTGTTCTACAAATTATCTTGTTAGTAATGCCTTCCTTAGGGTGGTTTAATCCATGAAAAGAATAAGAGAAGAGGAGTATTATCATGGAAGGAAATACCAACATGGTAGCTCCACTCAAAATGATTCAAGAAAAGTAGGATTAGGCTTCGTAGAAACTTTTGTTAAAATATTCATTGTTGCTTTGAAACTACAGAGTTTCTTTTGGAGTTTCTCAAGATCAAGCTTTAAATGTTTCTTTTGGAGTTTCCTAAGATGAAGCTTCGTGTTTGTATAGACGTCTTTGCCAAGACAATTTTGGAGTTTCCTAAGATGAAGCTTCGTGTTTGTAGAGATTTCTTTGCCAAGACAATTCCTGGGGATTGCATCCCCCATAAAATGCTTAATAGTTGGATCCAACATTTATGGTTGCCCTAGATGAAGGAAAAGCTCATATCCCATTATTACAAAAAGGGACTTTAAGCCTTCTTGTTTAACTAAGAGGAAGATACATTGAATTTTTGGAGGCAAGCCATGGTTCTTAGTTTCTAGCAAACTCTATTTACACAAATAGTGGTTAGACTTTGACCTATAGGAAGAAAGTCCTACCATTGTCCTAGTCTTGGTCAGGTTGTTTCCACCTGTCATTTTTTTGGGATACCCACCCTTGAAAGAAATAGGGAATCTTTTGTGAAGATATGTTGAGAATAGTGTAATCTAGTCACGACTATCTTGTATGGTGTTATTAATGCGTTTTGTTAGGCATTAATGATAGGAAAGGCCCATCTTTTATTGTAATACTAGGTTATGGTGAATGTGGAGCCATTTGTTGATTTAACTTTGAAGAATTTCCATTCATATTTTTTGGAGATTTTGTTCAGTAGAGCCACTCTAAGGGATGTGAAACCGGGGTTTCTAGATCTCTCTCTTTTTTTTTTCTCTACAAGTGATCCATATCTTATTGTCTAGACTCTAGAGGCATTGCCTTAAGGGCTGCAAGTCTAGAGTTTTTTGATCATCTCTTAGGGTTTCCCAAGGTTTTAACCCTTCTTGACAATTCACTTCAGCTATATGATAAAAAATGATTGTACACTGGCATCACATCTTAAAATGAGGAACTAGGGTTTTCTTGTATGAAGGTTTTGCAGTAATATTTCTATAGGGTTGTGTCTTGTGTTTCATTTGTGTTTCCCCAAATAAAAAAACCAATATAATACAAATTTCTTGGAAGACTTGGTACTAATTCCTTCTTTGGTCCATACATGGGATTCCTTGAACACTATATAAAGCATTCTTCTTTGCTGAACCTAATAACCTTAGAATATCTCATTACCTTATTTAACAAGGCTACTTATATTTGGGCAAGTTTAATACATAGAGAGTCATGTCTTCAAATCTTGCTCGACTCATCCCAAGGGATTGAAGAGCTTGCACGAGTGAATACTACAGACAAGGATCTTCCAGATGACACTATTGGCATAGTTTATAGGGCACATCAAGCCACCCCCTTTGCACTGGGTTTGATTTATTATGCCAAACCCTTAAGAAGGCACAATTTCATCAATTTTTCATTTTGTTTTTTTTGGTAAATTACATGGGCTCATATTCTAGTGTATTTATCTATATGATCCTTTTGATATTGGTGCTATATTTGATGGAGTTTCTATCCCTAGTCTACTAGGATCGTTTATGTTGTCTCTTTTGCACGATGACCCCACTAATTGGGATGTGAATAGGCTCAACCTTCGACAGCTTCTTCCCTTCCACTACACAACTGCAACCCAAATGGCTCTTAGTGCACTCGGCTAGCTACTCCCTCTACAAGCGGAATCAAACTTTGATTTAATCTTTTAACTCTGAGTTTTGATACCACTTCTTGGTATTGGAGAGTAAAGAAATAATAGCAAAATTTAGAATAATATATGTGGTAAAATCTTGATAGTTTATCAGAGAAAGTAAGGTAAGGTATTTTATTAATGAAGAATAATTTATAATCAATCTTACCTTTTTTATTCTTCAACTCTGAAGTTCCAACAATAAAATGAAATAAATACCATTACATTACTTATGAAAATCTACACAATTTATGTGGTAAAACCTTGATAGTTTATCAGAAAAAATAAGGTATTTTATTAATGAAGAATAATTTATAATCATTCTTACCTTTTTTCTTCGAAGCTCCAACAATAAAATGAAATAAACACGATTACATTGGTTAGGAAAATCAACACATTAACTGAACGATAAAATTTTCTTGTGACACTCTAATAAATATGATATCTTATTTACTCTTTATTTAAATGGATCTTAAATGTTTTTATTTTTTATTTATTATTTATTATTTATTATTATTTATATATATCAAGATATCTCAAAAAGATGAAGTAAATGATATGTTTTTTTTTAATTATTATTTATAAAGTTGAGATAAATCTATATTGATCTCTTAACTCATTTGCAGTTGGGTGTTACGATTGCCAGTTTTGATGACACTTACTCGTTTTTTAACTCTTTCTTAATTCCTGCAAGGGCCTTTGTCTTTGGACGTTGCATACATTTTCATCTACGTGGCTGCAAGAATTAGGAGTTATAGTTCTTGATTGGGCTCTGTTATAGGTATTCATATGCTTTGGATTCTTCTTCTGAAACATTGGGAAAAGTGTCCGTTTTTAAAGTTGCCCATCATCTCCTGTCTGGGAAAGACTTTCATTGAAGCTCTCATACATTGATCTTTCATACCTAGTGAACACAACCACAAGAGAACAGACTGTTGCCAAAGGCTAGTTCGCGTGTGTGGAACCCTATTCAACCATTAGAGTATGTGACATTGAGGCTTGGATTACGACTCCTTAAATCTGCATCCTCGGAAGGAATTGCGACCGTCATAAGCTTCAAATAATATATCTCACTCTTACGGGCAGTGCCATTACATGATCAGTCTACCACATAGACAATGCAGAATCTTAGATGTGTCTCCAAATACTACGTCATAGCCGCACGGTGCATGATGACCATCAGTTATGCCTCCGAGCTCTTAGCTTATCATGAAAAATAAGGTTCATAATACATATAACAAGGCGTGGGTTTTACGCCTCTGCTACCTTGAATTTGTTCCATTATCCGTGCACTCTGGAGTCCTGATAACTCCTTTATACATATTTGTTTGTAAACTGTGCATTAACCATGCATAACTGGGTTACTATATGTACAAGGTGTGATTCCCAAACAAATACATATGCATGCCTACCATGCCTATGGGTAATGTCAATCACCGTTAGGGCGTGTCCAGACTCTATACCGAAGGTACACATGGCCATAACCATCAGCGTAGGGGCAGGCTCCTGTAGCTGGCAGGAGTCAGTTATTCTCTGTGACATATTTAACGCCTAATTTCACTGACTCTCATTTCTACGCGCACAAACGTTCCTATGATTAATTGCTATCCGAAAATGGACCATCTATGTCTTGTGGAACACATGCATTCTTATGCAGAATGAAATCAGATTTTGAGTCAGTTATCTATCAGCAATAAATTCGGCCACAGACATAGTTTAAGGTGAAAATAATAAATAGCCACATTCATTGGCCACAGATTATACGATATTTTCAGAAAGAAGTTGAGACGATAGGCGGACACCACTAATATTGACTTTCTTCTGGAAGTCAACCGAGATTTATAACAGCCTAAAATGTAGGCCTTCTTTGGGATAAAGCCATTCATTGAAAGGGTAGAAAGCCAACAAGAAACCTTCCCTGTAATTTACTGAAATATTAACAGAGGTTTCTCCCTTGGGAGTTGTCCATGACAGCTGCATAAGCAGTCTGCTTCCCAAGTCTTTTAACAGACTAAGTAGTCTCCGTTAAAAGTGCAGAAGCAGATCAACAAACTTGAATCTCTGCCCGGCATGGTAGTCCTTGAAGGTGAAACCTTGAGTGTATTTATATGCTCTTATATGGCTCTCCAGTCTATCATAAATGTCCCTGGATTCCTCTCTGTTGGGTGGGGAGGAATGGCCTAACCATGCGATATTGAATGTCCATTTAGAAAATTAAGTGAAGGCTAAACAGTGGGCAGAAATGATTGATGAGAAGAGAATATTCTTGTCAGGGAGGATCACATGTGAGGACAAAACCGTTTCAAGGAGTCGTTGTGATCCCATTCCGAAATAATATTATTGGAAGTTTTACTGATTGGCGTGTATCAAATGTCCCTTGAAACGAGACTTTCAGAAGTAATAAAATGAAAAATTATGTTGTACTTTGTTTATTTAAGGGCAACGGAGTCTTGCTTGAACGGGATTCTAAGATGTATCGGGAATTGTAAATTTCTAACGTTAAGATTATTTTTTTAGTCAGCCTATGCTAAAACAAAGGTAGTGGATGTGTATTCGGAAGAAATCAAGTCAGAAAAAATATAAAAGGTCAAAGACAATACTAGTTCTCTGTTTTCATGCAAAAGCTTTATACACATTTTAGCCAACTGAAAAATTTGTACGAATATAACCTACTTGTCCAATCACATTATAAGCAAAAAGGTCTCTTCGATTTCCAACCGTGGATTGTGTCGTCATGAGTTTCTTGTGCCTCTAATATGTTTGAAAACTTATTTCATTAACGATAGTCTTCCTGTCTTTCGTATTCAGACCTTTTGTCCATTTATTCATGAAACGCTTGTTTGCTCTCTTACCTCCCTACAATTCTACAAGATAGTAGGAAAGGAAGGAGAAACCTGAATTTGCTTGATATATGGATATTTTACATCATCTTTTTTTTTTCTGCTGCAGGTTTATTTATTTGTTTATTGCAGTTGGAGTAATTCTTTTCATCATTTCGTGTTCGGGCTGTATTGCAGTAGCAACCAGACGTGGATGCTGCCTGTGTTGTGTATCCTGCGAAAGAATTTCTTTTTGGGCTCAACATACTCTTTTTGTGGTTTTCGTTTTTAGTGATCACATTCACTCTTCCCACAGATGTCAACACCGATAGATCATCCAGAATTCCATATTTTGGATTCTGGTTGTGATTAATTCAACAGACATTTTTCACTGGAATTATTTTGGACAGAAGAAGCTATATTTCATAGCTGGCTTCTATTGGAATGAAAGTTCCCTCTAACAGGCACCATAGCTATTGGGGAAGCTGGCCTCTGTTGGATGGAAATTTTCATGGTGTGCATGCTTTTCTCGACTAGGACCTTACTTAATTTAACATGACATATTTTTTCCTTAAGAAGTTTTCAGTATACTGTGTTCGTTGTCCTGTTAATCATGGTTGAATTGGCGCTTGCGGGCTTTCTATTCTTTGATCACAAGTGGGAGAAGGTGAGCCCTTAATTATGCAGTTTTTAAATGCATGAAGTTGAGAATGTACATGATTTTTCTCTTTACTCTACTTTTTGGATATCGATGGCATACTCACAAACTCTTTTTGCTACAGGTAATTCCAACAGATAAAACTGGATATTTTGACGACATAAAAGATTTTTTGGAAAAGCATGTGAAGATTGTCAGATGGGTCGCTCTTGGTATTGTTATTTTACAGGTATGCTACATATGTTAATTTTTTTCTATATTAGTAAACAAGGAACCTCTGTTATAGGAGATACTACTTTGGTTGCAAAAAGTATACATACTTGAATGGTAATTACAAATTTGATCTTGAGAATTGGAGCTTTGCTGTGATTTGAAGCCTTTACGTCCGGCCACAGGCATATTTATGAAAAGTTATATTAAAGGTTGATAATTTTCATAAAAGGATCAGGTTTTGGAGAGTTGTTGACTCAAACAAAGGCGTCACGACCTCGCGAATCGATCTTCCCATGTTAGGAATTTGTTCATACTGTTGCACTTATTATATTTGTTGTTCTGTGCGTGTTTTCTATAATCAGTCTTTCTATTCCAAATGATCCTAATGAAAATTGTTTTGATGGTTGAAAATAAGAATAAGACGTGCGTGCACTTACATGTCACGATATATCATCTGCATCTCTTTTCACATTTTGTAGTCCTGTTTTTGCTGGTCTACTTGTCAGGGTGGCTAGTGAAAACGCTCTCATCTTCTTTGAAGTGCTTGTGTGGATTTGAATTATATTTAACCATCGCTTATATAGTTTTTCGATGGCATAATTGCTGTGATGGTACTTATCTAGCAGCGAGATTTAGCTAATGCACTGAAGTTCATCTATATTGAAAAAGCATGTGTAAGGGCTACACAGGCTTTCGATGTGAATACCACAAGCCATATGTTTGAATGAATTGTTTTGTGTAATTGCTATGTTTCAAACTACTGATAGCTGGCAAGCTGCACCGTGATCTATGTTATTAGTCCCTGCCTTCAGCAGGACTATAGTGATTGCTCGATCATTGACCACTTAGTTCATTTTTTGACTGATTTTTTTTGGCTTTCTATCATTTTACCCAAAGTTTAATGTCTGCAATGGCATTCACTGAATTTTTAACCAAAGTTTTAGCGTAAAAAATATTCGAGCTCTTATTACAGGCTTGACCTCGCACGATGCAAAAAGATCGGAACAACTTTTTAATACCCAAAGTTTTCAATTTTTATACGCAAACTTTTCCAATTTTTATATCCAAAGTTTGTGCTTTGCATACACCTCTGCCACTTAGCTCTAGCTCTCAAGCGTAGCTACGCATGCCACTTAGCTATCAAGTGTAGCCACCCATAGCTGTCAAGTGTAGCCACCCAGAGATAGAGACACAACTGTCAGGTGTAGCCTATATCTTGGTCTGCCTTAAATATTTCTTCCTCACTGTCTGAATAAAATTTTCTTCCTCACTGTCTGAATAAAATAATATCAGATCGAGAACCGGTGTCTGCAGCCATTTTACGCTTGAAAGGATATGTGAACTTGCGGATGGTATGTAAGAAACCTGCTTCTGTTGTTTTTTGTCAGGAATTTTTAAAATGTCATGTGGTAGGTTTATAAAGGACAGATATAAATGCTCGCGCAAATAATTTGGAGACTGTTTACTTTGATGCTTATGATGCTGCTGCGGGAACTGGATATTCAATACGTCGAACTGGTAGCTTTTGATCTTTACCAGCTGGGGCTGGAATCTCGCTCTTGCAACCACAAAAGAACCATGAAATATTGTTTTTATGTCACTAAAAGTTCTATCAATAAAGAGCTCGGCGAATAATCGTTTATTTCCTACGCTTTCTGCCCTTTCTTTTCATTCTTTGTTAAAGCGCTAGCGTCATCTCTGTTCCTTTGATCCCTCACGACATTTAACCCAGTCTATAGTGAGTTACTAGCTGCTTTCTCTCCCATCTGCTTCCAAGCATAAATGTTGGCAGTCCATAGGGAAGCTAGTCCAGTCCAATAGGAAACGGAACTCCATGGAACTTACTCTACAGACAAAGGTTAGTTAGTAGTACCTCTTTGGCATGGACAACCTTACACTCAGGATGGAAGTGTATCCATGTCAATAATACCGAAAACAAATTCCAAAGGGATGTGCACGGATTAGTTGGACAAACCATTCTGAGACTACAGAGAAAATTGATATAATTGATAGTGAGTTATCCCATGGTGATATCGCTGCAGCAGCTTCACATCCATTGGCGTAGTGGTTAATGTGGATGTTACAGTGGATTTTTCGACTCCCACATCAGTTGCTATAACAAGCATTTCTAGTAGAAATCTTCATCAAATAAGGGCATTTGCACACAGTGATCATGTAATTCTTGAACCTTAGCAAGTGTTGAGGAAATCATGACGACACTGCAAGTGGCGATACTACATCTCTCTTATTCACAGTAGTACACACAAGGTCGCAGCCATCAGAGGAATTTCTCATACTAACAAGTACAGTAGGACACATTCCTAGTATTAAGGCTAAGGGAGAAAGTCTAATTCAATGTATTGGGCTATTGACGAATGACTTCTTTGTTGCATAATATCGGGACCATTGTTTACCTCTAGAGTATCCCTTACCAATGTTTTGTCTGTATGGTGCCAGTTAAGTAGGTGTACTTCGTTTTAGCATAAAACTATTTTACCACATATGACCTTGACCGATGGTGAATGAGGTTCTCTTATAGTATAGTCACTATTCATGCTCTGTGTCCAGCTGTTTTCAATTTTTACAAAGCAGCATATTTCATCCTTAAGCTCTATGAGCACTGCATATAGAACCACACACCTGAGATGCATGTTGAGGTGTTTAGGGATTTTTGTTCAATTGAGACTGTTTTAAATTGTAAATCTTGTCATGCATTCAAAAATATTTAATTCATAATCTTTGTTATTCTAGGGAATACTCTCAAAATATTAGAGGTTGCAGGCATTTTCCTATATCTACAGGCATTTTCTTATATCTGGCACTCCTATATTTGGCTAGTTTTACAGCTATTTCTTTCAGTTTTATGGTCAATGCTTTCTTATATCAGCAGGGACTAGCGCTACGCCAGTTGCCACCCTTGTTTAGGTAAAGTGTATGCAGTTTATTCACTGCAAGATTCCAATATTTTACTGACCGTAGGAAAATATATGATTTAGGGTCATTGATGTCATGCCATTGAGGTCATCAATCACATCACGAATCTTGATACTGCTAAATTGGTTGAGATTTATCTTACGTTTATTTTCTTCAGCTTTGAAGGGGAATTCTATGAACAAAAGTGTGGTGTTGCCATGGGCTTCCCCCTTTCCCCTGTTGTAGCTAATCTGTTCATGGAGAACTTTGAATCCAAAGCTTTGTCCTCAGCTCAATAAAAACCAGAGCTTTGGAAGAGATTTATGGATGACACCTGCATCATCTGGCCTCATGGTCGGGAGAAGTTCGTCCTCTTTCTCCAACATCTTAATAATCAGTATAGCTCCATAAAGTTTACTATGGAATGTGCAATCATTGGGAGCCTTCCTTTTATTGATGTCCTTATTTCAAAGAAGGACGATGGATCATTCTCACACCAGGTCTTTCGGAAGAAAACTCACACAGAGCAGTATTTTCATGCTAAGTCCCATCATTTCCCTGCTCAAAAGTTGGGTGTTCTCAACACTTTAGCCACTCATGCATTTAGAGTTTCGGATGAAAATCACCTTGAAGATGAGAAAACCCATCTCCTTAAGGTTTTAAAAAATATTGGTTTTAATAAGCTCTATTGTCTTAAGGTTTTCCTTAAAGCTGACAGGGGTTTCAAGATTAAAAAAGAACCTAATGATCAATTTTCTGGGGTGCACCTTCCTTTTATCCAAGAGACCATTGACAATATTGCAAGGATCCTAAGAAAGCACAAGGTTCCCTCTACTTTTAGGCCCTTTAACATCATTCAAAGTTCCCTAAGATTTGTTAAAGACCCGGTGGACCCTAAGAATATGAAAGATGTTTATGTAATCCCTTGTTCATGCAGGACGCCCTATGTTGGTGAAACTGACCGCTCAATAAATCAGAGCATTTAAGAACATGCGATAGACATCAAACATGGGAGGACCTGCTCCTCGGTATTAGCAGAACATGCAGAAAAGAAAAAATACTACATCTGCATTGAAGACGCCCGAGTCATTGTTAGGATAGATCATTTTCCTCGTCGTAAGTTTAAGGAGGCTATAGAAATTGAAAGGAGGCAAAGCAATCTGAATAGAGATGATGGATGAAAAATTAGCAGTTGTTGGATCCTTACCATTTCCTCAAGTTTTGATTTATTTATTATTATTATTATTATTTTTTTAATATATATATATATATATATATATATATATATATATATATATATATTCTCCTAATTTCTTGATTTTTTTTTGTAAGCTTGACAGGGCTACATCTTCAACATGTTCAATATAATATCACCTCGATCAGAGTGGGGAATTGAACTGGTGTCTGCATATCAAGGAGTGTCTTAACAGATCGTCTATCCAAGACCTCGTGGACCTAATTTCCTGATTTTTAATTTTTAGCTGTATTTTTTCACTGATACGATTAAATACTTTATTTATTTTTATTTCGTGTTTTTACCATTTATTATTTTATTTATTTTGAAGTTTTTAAAATTAATTGTTTCTATTATTTAAGTTTGACCATTTATTATTTTCATTTATTTTTCAGTTATTAGAATTAATAGTTTTTGATTATTTAAGTTAGCCCCAAATATTAATTTTATTTGATTATTTAAGCTTGACCTCAATATAATTTTAATTTTAGATATTCATTTCATTAAAATTTTCCTTTTGATTAATTGTTTACCTTAATTCAATATTAACAAATATTTTCTAACCATTATTTCTTTAAATTAAAATATTATTTATTAATAAATAATATTTAATTCTAACAATTATTTCCTTATATTAAAATATTATTTATTAATAAATAATATTTATTTAGTCAAATTTAACTGTTATAAAATTTTATCTTCATCTATTTAACTTGATGTCATCTTCATCTTGTAGTGACTATGAACCACAGTAGATGTTGACACCACATTAGATGGTTCAAAACAGGTCAATAAAACTTGATGATGTAATTTTTACTATAATATAAAACACAGAAACCTAAATTCAATTTTAAACCAATTTTTCTTTATTTAAATTTTTGGTTTAATGAACCTAAAGAGATTACATAGACTTCAGTTCTGAACTTTGGCTTAACAAACCTAGAGAAGTTACATAGTTACATATCCCCAGTAAAAAGGCTTCACTCACTGGACAAGAAACCATAATTATGATTGTACAAAACGTTACTATAGAAAATGCGGTTTTTGGATTCAAGCTAATGGGGCACAGAGCTATTTTTTTTATTTAAAAAAAAAAACTTTATTAATTGGAATTTGTTCAATAAGAGCACACCAGATAGAAGTTGTTGGAAATAATGCTTCCATGTCATGTGTGTCAATGTGTATTCCAAGTGGTTATGAGTTGTAATTGTGTGAGTTCCAAGATTAATAGTTGTACTAGTTAATTTTAGTAAACTAGATCTACCATTCTCGGATCTAGAAATATCATGTATTCCTCATATAACGTCTATGAGATCAATAAAATCATAGCATGATTTGTGTTGTGTAAACACTATTTTGCTGTTTCTCTATTTTTTACCATTCTCGGATCTAGAAATATCATGTATTCCTCATATAACGTCTATGAGATCAATAAAATCATAGCATGATTATAAAATCATAGCATGATTTGTGTTGTGTAAACACTATTTTGCTGTTTCTCTATTTTTTAACAAAGTATCAAACCTTAATTTGGGCTGACTCCTTCACGGAAGGGCCAGGAAAAAGTGAGAAAGTCTTGAATTTTATTCCTCTATAAATAGATAGGGTAGGAGATTGTGTTATGTTGAGGGTTTCAGCTAGATTAGATTTGTTGCGTCTTATAGATATGAGTGGTGGAAGAAAATCAGACTAGAGCCTTTCCTAGTGAGCTACGTGTGATGTTATTTACGACAGAGGATGGTGGTGATAGCAAATCTTGAGAAGGTTGTTAAATGAGCAATTAATGTCGAGTGGAGTTGATCTTGGCAACGAAGGTTTATTTTTTGGGGCAGAAAGTTATCGAGCAATGACGATCGGCTCATGGGAGATTTGAGTGTTGCATCATGCTATAGATTTGGCTGCAGACAATCGCTCATGGGAGATTTGAGTGTTTCATCATGCTATAGATTTGGCTGCAGAAATCGTGAACCCTGTCGTGCCCTAAAGAAGAAAAATGAGGCCCATCCCATCCGAGTAACCCAAGGTATCTAGCAAAACGTCTGCAATGTGACCATATTTTACGTCAGGTAAAACTTCCTACTTAAAATTGATTCCAAATGGTCAAGGTCCTTGGAGTATATTTTCATTTTTTGATCTTATATTCACACGAGGACATGGGTTCAATTTCACTATTTTATAAGTCACCTGCTAATTGTTAATGGTTCTTGTAGTCGAGTTTGTTGAGAAATCAATGTTTGGGGTGATTTTATTGGTGTTCTAATTTAACAAATGTAGATGGTGTGGTGTGGTTTGTAAAATTATTTTGTGGTGAAAAAAAGAAAAAAAAAGGATTGTTAGTAAATTTTTTAATGGTAAATGAAGTTGTTGGTAAAAATTAAATGCAGAACTACAAAGAACAAGCCAATTATTCAACAGATTAATGTGACCAGTTGTGCTTAGAGAGCATTAGCCACAAGTAGTTCTTAATAAGGTTAAGCTGGTGTGACCCATCTTGCTCTGAGAGCATCACTACAGGTTATTTTATACAAGGTCAAGTTGTAGAATTGTCCGCTGAAGGCACTCTGTACTCAAAATGCTATTCTAGATAACTGATGAAGGCTGCGGAGGGCCGTGGATTCAACAGATGGTAGCAGTTTCATAGGATGGTTCAGTATCGAGACTGACCTGTTGCGCTCCGGGAGGATGAGAAGTGTCAATTCTGCAAAGGTTATGTCTTAAATGGATCAGGTGGAAAGCTCAGAAGATTGGTGAAGAAAAGAGCAGAGATTTCAGAGTGAATATGAGTGCTAGTGGTGACCATATCACACAAATATGAGAGATTTATTTATTGTTGTAATGTGTGTTTTCTATATTTCTACAGCATTAAAAGAGGGTGTTGGAAATAATGTTTCCATGTCATATGTGTGATGTCTATTCCAAATTGCACTGAATTGTAGATGTGTGACTTTCAAGATTAATGGTTGTACTAGTTATTTTTAGTAAACTAGATCCACTATTCTGAGATCTAGAAGTATCATGCATTCCTATACATAATGTCTATAAGATTAAAAAAGTCATAGTGTGACTTGTGTTGTGTGAACAATACATCTCTCTTTTTAACAGAGCAGAAAGTAGGTAGGAATTCAGAGGAAGAAGTGCAGGACTCTGGGTCATGCACTGGCGTGCATTAATCAATTTGAGAACCACTTTTTCCGATTTCGGATATCCAGATGTCGCTTCTGATAAAGGAAGGAGCTCCGCAGGACATCTCCACCAGGCAGAAGTTTCTACACCGGGACCTGAGATCAGAAAGTAGGCATTCAGAGGAGGCACAGGAGTCTCGGTCGTGCTTTGGCCTGCCTTAATCACTTTCGCCAGGATGTTCAGACGTCAACGTCTTAAAAAGTATGGTGCTCCGCAAGACATCTCCACCAAAATCAGAATTATGCTCCACAGCTGTTAACTCTACTCCATTGAAACCAGTTCATCGCGTAGTCACTTAATGTCCACGTCATGCAGCTGCAGGGAACATCGACCATCGCTGCCTTTTCAAACCTCCGATGTTTGTTGCTTGTGGCTTTAGTGGTCACACCTCTGGGGAAAACTCTGCTCAGATGACCGTGGCACTGCCTGTAAAGTATCTCCACTTCGACTTTAGAGAAAGACAAGTATATCTCGCACATAAAAATTTTGGAATTTTGAACAGGTTCGATATTATGAGAATTATATCTTGGTCGGACGATTAATATAATTTCATCGTCGAACAGAAGTCATAGATTTATAATTAAAATATGGAAGTCACATAATATGTCAATTTTTGTCGAGTATATTTTTACATTTATCATATCAAGGAGCAATGTTTTTGGATTGGTACTATCTCAAGAGTTGTGAAACACTCCACAATGTCAGGGACGGAAGTGGATTGCGAAGAATTTAAAAATTTAAAAAGGTAGTATGAAAATAACCATAAAGGGAAAAAATATTTAAATTTTAAATATATTTCTTCCTAATTTTTGACCTTTCTTTGGCTGTTATTTTCAGTCTTCAGACCGTTTTAAATTCTTCTTTGCCCACTCGCTTAAATATTAAATATTTTTCTTCCTAATTATTGGCATTTTCTTAAGGGTTATTTTCACCCATTCATTTTAAATTCGTCTGCCTATTCGTTTCACTATTTTTTAAGTTCTTTTGCCTATTCGTTTCAGCGCTTTACAATTAAATTTCGATTCCTTCCCATGAGTGAAGTGTCTACTTAAAATATTAGATGTTCTAAAACTGGTAACACATTATCAATCCAAAAGCATTACTCAATATTTCAAAATTTTGAAATTGAAGAGTTAAAAATTCAAATTCATTTCCATGTTTGTAAAGTATGACAAAGTGTTAAGCATATGGGTTAAGGATGACCTAGATTTTGTAAATTTTTTTTGATTTCAAGTTATTTAAAAATAAATTGTATAAGAAATTTTGAAATAATCAATATTTAAATACTCAATATCAAAGATAAATAAAACTTTATTGAATATAAGTAGAATTAATAAACAAATTCATTTATTTGATAAATGAAAATTTAGTGAATATAAGTAGAATTAACAAACAAATTCGATCAAACAATTTTTTTTTTGCAATCAGCTCCCTATTATACCATATTTTAATTGAGAAGATAGCCATAAAGTAATCTATTTTTAGAAGCCTGTTATTCTTTGCCTTAATCACTAAACCTGTTTCGTTTATATTTCGATTTGATTTTACTCTTTTTCTTTTTCTCTTTTAATTTAATATTTAAAATAAATTATTCTTTTATATTATGATGGCAACTTTTTTCTTATTTTATTTTATTTTTTTATTATTGATTTTATTTTTTTTATATATTTTATTTTATTTTATTATTGAACATAGGAAATTGGTGGTAGCTACTTCCACTGGAAGTATCGAGATTAATATTTAAAATAAATTATTCTTTTATATTAATTCTTGCAACTCTTTCTTTTTTTTTTAATTTTTTCTTTTTTACTTATAAGTTATTTTATTTATTATTGATTTTTTTTCTTAGGTTTAGTTCATTGTAGTTGGCTTTCTACAATAGCTGTGTCCTCTACTTTCATGGAAACTATTTGAGCTACGCTCATGGAAACTAACTCCAAAAGTATCAAGGAGAATTATTAATCCAGTGATTTCTCATTAACAAAGTATTTTAAGAACTAACTCCAAGCATCAAAGAGATTTATTAATCCAGTGACTTCTCATTAACAAAGTATTTTAAAAACGAAAATAAGGAGAATTATTAATCCAGTGGTTTCTCATTAACAAAGTATTTTAAGAACTAACTCCAAGCATCAAAGAGACTTATTAATCCAGTGACATCTCATTAACAAAGTATTTTAAGAATGAAAATAGACCAATTAAACTAACTTTTGAGACTTATTTTATTTCTTATTAAATGCTTCAAAGCTTAGTCTCTTTTATTTTATTTTAGATCTACATGAAATATTTTTGAAATTTAAAAATGATTTTAAATCTATCTTTTTTTAGTCATTCCTATAATAATTAATTATTTAATTAAATTTTTATTATTTTCATTATTTTTCTATTTTACTTATAAAAAACTAGAAAAACTAGTAACATTTTTATAACAAATATAAATTTTTTTTGTCTTTAAAATATCCATTCTATATGGTGAAGTGTCCATTCTAAATTCTTTATTTTGTAATTTAATTTCTGAAAAATAATCAAAATAAAACTTAAAAAATCATATATATATTTTTTAAAAATAAAAAAAAACATATTTTACATAGATATTAATACTAATAATAAATAATCACCAGAAACTTTATAATATAGAAAACTCATTTTTTTTCCTTATTTTTAAATACCTAGTTATTAAACCAACAAGCAAGTGTTCTACTTGTCACGAAAAGAAAGAAAGAATTTTTAATGTCCACGAGGCTAAAAATAGCTTATGGGACAGATTGCTTCTCTATCTGACTCTTGTATTCGGCCCTTTTCTTGTGAAGTTTTACAATGACCACTCCCAGCTTATCGACAAACTCTTCGCTGAATAGATTATCCCAAGAATTAGCTGCCAAAATATCTGCATATTTTTCCCCGGTGTCTTTGAAGGCCTCACATTCTAGAATGAAATGTTTCCACTTTTCCGGAGGAACAAAAAATACATACTCTTTCTTCCCACATTTCTTTTGGCCTTTTCCAGCGCCCTGTTTCACAATGGAGTTGATGAGAATTAGTCCTTAATTGAGCAATACCCTGTTTCACAACGACATACCCTGTGGATAGAAACTCTGCGCTTTTTAATTTTTTTTCTCTGCCAGAGTAGTCATTAGTCATTTTAGAGATGGATATATATTAATTATTATATAACAGGGATGTTTTCTATTTAGATGGTTATTCTCTTCACCCTCACTCTGCTAACTTCAATTTTCTTTATATGCAGCTAAGTAACCGGATACTCCTAAAATGCCCTCGTATCCCCGAATCCCCGTGTCGGACACCTCTACGTATCGGATTCGGCCTCAATTCGAAGGACACGGCGTATCCGTACAGGGTACGGTCGGGATACGACGTATCCGAAAAGGGACACGCCGTATCCCGACCGCATCCCGTCGGATACGCCCGCGGGTTCAAAAAAACGTTGTTTTTTTATTATAAAGGGGGGATTTTGCTCATTGTTTTTCACCAATTGAGGAGGATTTTTCAGGAGAGGGCATCAAGCCTATGGCCCTAATATTTATATATGATTCATGGTAATGTTAAATTCTTAAAGTAAAAGGATGAAAATTAAGGATTCATCCTTTTACTTAAATTTTTAACATTACCATGAAATGACTAAGGATGTTTGAGAGTGGTTCCGACCTCATTGGATTTCATATGGAGAAAGTAGAATTTTAGATCTCATTCAAAATCCAGCAGACTTATCAGTTTTTCAGGATTTCAGGATTGCGCTATTGCAATGTTTCCATTGAATTTTGTCATGTATTAGGGTATGGAACTCGTATTTAATCAAGAGCACCAATCCATTTGGCAGTGTTCTTATGTAACACATTTTGATTCTGATGACTTAATGAAAAAACTACAGTATCTTACCATCTTCAATCTTGTCTTTCTGAGTAAATTTGACGATTGTATCATGTATGGTGTATCAATGTATCATTGTAATTTGTATTATAGTATCAATGATGATGTATGACTCATGAGTATCTAATATCTATGTTTGAATCAATGAATTTTGTATGAATTTGTGCAAAAAATATCTAATTTTTAATATATTAATATATATATATATATTTTTAATAAAATAATATATAACGTAACGTATCCCAGAAATATCCTGTTCCCGGGTCACCGTACCCGTATCCAATACTTCGAATCCCCGTATCCCCTTATCAGGTGACTTAGATATGCAGTAGTCATTTAAGAGCCCTACATATATTGATTATTATAGAACAGGGATGTTTTGTAACTAGAATTTTTTGGTATTCATCGTCACTTTGCTAACATCTAATATATATAGGGATTTTAGCTTAATTTAGCTTGTGTTATTTTATCGTTCACACATAAAATATTCACCGTTTTGTTCCTCATTCACAATAATATGTCACTGTTTTGTTCTTCGCAATAAATCATTCTTTGTTTTAACAATCATCGAACTTTTCCTCTCATCCCTGCCCTCTGTTCGGGAATTTTACCCCGCTGGAAAATGCTGAAAGACAACTAAAATAATAGACGACTGCTATCAGCGTTGGAATGCATAAGCTAAGCAGTGCACACGGTAAACTAAATATTATACTTGTTTATCAGGTTTTTGCTGTAATCTTAGCTTTGGTGGTTAAAGCAGCAAACAGAGGTCCTGAAGAGTATGACAGTGATGATGAATATATTGCTGCAAGGCCTGGCAGCCTCCGTCAGCCTCTAGTCAATCGTCCGGGAACTCAAGTTGCCGCTGGGTCAACTCCTGGATCTGAGCAACGGACTTCTCGTAATGATGCTTGGAGCACACGAATGAGAGAGAAGGTATGAAATAATGAAAATCATATAATTCCTTTGTTGAATAGCGAAATCTGCAATAAGTTATTGCGTATAAGCGACATTTATGGATTCCACTAATGGTTTTTGTTATATCTCTTTTCGAAAATTTTGTTCAAGCAGTATGGTCTGGATACATCAGAGTTTACGTACAATCCAACAGATGCTAATAGGTACGCACAACCAGCTGCACCACCTCCCGAGGAGAAGGGTCGGTGCGCTATTATGTAAGCAATGAAGAAAGCTTCCTTTTGGAGAAGGTTTCATTGTAATTTCTGAAGGAAAATGTGAATGTATGGAACAGTATATCTGCAATGGCTGAATAGTGGATTGAATTGAGATTTGGTGTCTTATTTAATGCTTATTTGAATTGTTATATAGGCCAAGTGTGCCTAGTGTTTGAGCACTAGGCACAGGAGATCGTTATAATTATGTTAGTCGTAGGCTTTCCATGCATGTCCCTGACTATCTGAATCTGAGTGTTTTTAAAACTGGCTTTCCATTTTTTTTGACATTCTCAATTGGTCTGTATGTATATCGCTTTCAAAGAGCACAGTCAAGTAATTCTGAATAACAACAGGCCTGCATGAGCATTGCTTTCAGCACAGTCAAGTAATTATGAATAACAACTTACTGCTATTGCAGGCACTAATATTCTGATTAAAATGACATATATCTTGGAGAGAAACTTAATGACATAAGCTTGTTTAATTAGCGTTTTAATTTTTTATATATAAGAAAATTTGATGTGGAAATATAAAGTTGTTTTTGTTTTTTTGTTTGTTTTTAAGATGATATTTTAGTAAATTTGTTTAACAAGTTTTATTAAATTTGTTAATTGGGTTTTATGTCTGGTGATTGAGAAAAATGATTTTTATTTTTTTCATCTAGATTTGATTTCCAAAAAATGATAGGATGAGCTTTGTTGTAATGATTTAGAGTTTTGTTATTTAGTCGAAATATGTATATTCCTCATATAAACTATTTTTTTTTGGTTTGGTAAGTGGTTTAAGTTCAGGGCATTTAAGCCGTCAAAATCACCCACCCTGTTAGATTTCACCAGGTTTGGGCCACACCAGCACTAAGCTAACTGGGTTTAACTTGTGACCCGGGGCATTTAAGCTGTCAAAATCACCCTGAGATCTCACCTGGCGAGATGTCACCAGGCTTGGGCCACACCAACACTAAGCTAACTGGGTTTAACTTGTTTCCCCTCCCTGAGATTTGGTCTGGGTCGCCTTTCTGACTACGCCTATCCTCAACGAGTTATGTTAATAAGACATCAATTCATATAAAATATAATTACAAAAACATTATTAAAAAAATTAAAATAAATATTTATTAAGACCATTGATTAAATACTTATTATTAAGTAAATATCTATAATATTGACCCGAATAAATTAAACTGATCCCTTTAATTAGGTTAAAAATCTAAATTTTGTAATCTATAATGTGTGAAAATTTAAATAATTATTTATTATTTGAATGAAATATGGGAAAATTTATGAAATCTATCGTTTTCCTAACCTCTTAGGGTATAAAACTATATATTTCATTACTATATGATATGTGAAAATTTAATATAATTATTTGTTATTTTATGTAATTGAGTGACTGAAGTATGGGAAAATTCGTGACATCCATTGCAGATGGTCTTAATTTTAATGAAATCTAAAAAAAATTGCATATTAATAGAAATTCAGTTCAACTCAGAAAATCTTCGAGTCTGTCTTGCTCTCCTAAGGAGGAGGAAGAGAAGTTGGATTTTCTTTGTATACAATATTTTTTGGATTCATATGACTATTGTTCTGCACAGCTTTCTATATCACAAGGAAGCGGAGTGGGATTTCATTATACACATTTTTTTGATTCACATGATTGTTGTTCAGCATAGCAGTTGCGTCAGTCTTGGTCAAATCTAGAAGGAACATTATTAGGACATGCCAATCTTCAATTTCTGTGAAATTAAGAGTCACAAGGTTGTAATTTCTTAGCTAAATCTGGATAAGCACATGCAAATAAGATCTTATTAAACTTACCAGCTATATATTTCTTTGGTATGAAGTACGATGGTCAGTCTTCTAAATATTTCTGGCAGATGAAGTTGCATTCTTTTCTTCCTCGGAGAAAGGATTCTATATCTGTTGATTCGTGGCTAGGTAGTTCAAATAGAGCTCAATTGACAGAAGCGATTGCTTAGGAAGAAGGTTAGGGTTCTAGTGAGTCAGTGCGTGAGCTGTTGTGTTTCAATAATTGTGTTTAATTTTTTGTAGTCTTGGACGCCTAAGAGGTCAGAGTCTGGGAGCATACCTAGGATTTTCTGGAGTATGAACTGTGATTTTTTCGGCTGGTAGGGTGCCGCCGCCTTGTCATTCTTAACAACAGTCTTTTGCCAATGGTCTGAGCAATGATTGGGGACTATGGAAAGAGATTTTCATATATTCTCTTCCTGTGGGTTTGGGAAGGATGTTCAGACTAGGCTGCGACTGTTTACAGGAAGCTTGATTCTTTTCTCCCTGTTGTGGAAGTTAAGATCATTACTGACATTTGTAGCAGGATGACTCCAAGTGTTCCATGGCACTGGCTATCGATAATCTTGTTGGGTTTAGACTGAGTTGGCCTAGTTGTACTGAAAGTAAAGAGGATTTATCTATATTAGCCAAATATAGATACAAAAGGAAATAAAAATATCTATATATAAAAGTAAAAGAGAAGAAAAGAAGAATCGTCCCTGCGCCACAGCCATAGCATAATGCTGATGGGGAGAATGAGGTTTGGCTCTCTCAGTTTCAGATGATGTAGTAATTTTGATATCAAGAGGGGCAAACATGACCATGGCTCCATTGACAGGAGACTTGGGATTCTGCAGAGGCCCATACCTAGTGGCAGAAACATGGGTTTTGATATCTTTTTTCAGTAGATCCCTGCCATAAGAGCCTTGGCAGAATTTAAAGCAGCAATGGGATATTTTAGGGTAAACAATTGAAAGCTTAACCTTTGATGTCTGAATATAGCCTATGCAAAGATTCTACTATCCATTTGTTCTTGCTATTACGGAGATGAGTGGTTGGTGGAGATCATAGTGCTAAAGATCACTCATCTTTATCAAAACCATTAATCAGCTGCCATTATCTGCAGATTTGATGGTTACTGGCCTGTCGATTCACTCATTTTGGACTAAAGTTTGAGATATTTCTCTGTTCTAAAAGTATGTTACTGTTTATTTTTTTTATCATATTGATTATAAGAAGGCTCTGGAGAAGGTTCTTTGGTGTTGGGCATGCGTGGGACTGTTTATAACTCCTTGTTTCCAATAATTTTATCCAAGCTCTTAGTCCATTATTCGGATGCCAATTTGGTTTTGTCTTCCCAATTTGCCCTTACATTTGGCATATCTCCATTATTGAGTATATTGGGATACTCTAGAGTCTGGATAGTTACATAAAAACAGATTTTGAGAGAGCTGTAGCTGGACTATGGACATATGCTCGACTCACCTCAATAAAAGTATTCTAGATAAAATGATTATCAAATAGCAAACTTTAGATGAACTTAGGTTTTGGATTATGAGAATACAACATTCCAATGTGGGATCTGTCATTTTCTAAGATATTTATAGTGTGAAAATTCCTACGCCGGAATCCTACTGCAGCAACTGCTGAGAATTCTTCTATTTGTTAATTCCTTGAACAAATTATTTACTGTGTTCTATGGTAAATATTGAATACTCATACACTACAACACTCACAAATTAACTGAGGAAAATAAATAAGTCCTGAAACAAGATCTGACCAAGAATAAATCATAGACACATGACACCATTATTTTTGGAACAATGTCCCCGGAAAACAACAATGCGGGAAAAACGATGCAACAACTGAGGGTTTGTATTATTATGCAATAATTTTTGAGTACAATTCTTCAGATGCCCAGACTGGCAATCCTATACAGAAATCTAACTGAACAAAGAGCTGGTGAAATAATCTCACCCCGTCACTGGAAGATCCGACACTGATCTGCGCTAGAGATGAACCTCTACACTGTCTCTGCGCAGTACTGCGTCGCATTTGCGCAGTCACTATGTCACTACTGCTAGGATTGTGCTGAACCTCCTCTGATCTCTTTGCCAACTGGAAACTTTAGCCCTCTGGCCTCCCGGTCTCACGCCCGGCTCTGCACTGGATCCCAACTGTCTGACAACAGAAATGCAGACTCCCTCCGAAGCTCTGTGTGGCTGGCTTTGTGCTGCCTCCCCGGATTGCGCTCTGCACTCTCTGCCTCATACACTCTGAATCTGGAAAAATATCCAATCGGCAATTATCTCTGCCCCTCTGTGCAAGAATCAACTCAATCGATCTTCTCCCTGGGCACTGCTCAATAAAGAATTTCTATCTCCAGACTCTGTTGGTGTATTTTCCAAATGCCCTATCAAGTCCTTATAATCTTCTCGTTGAGACTTCAACGACCGAGATTAAATTGCTAATCAATGACTAAAATTAACTTGACTTGATCTTCGTCCTTTTCTAGAAGATTCACACCTTGTTTTAATTAATATCCTTTAATTATTTTAATTTCCTAAGTTTAAACTTAGGGTCCCATTAAAAATAATTAATTATTTTCATAAAACACAATTTGGGTGGAATTTCCCAAAATGCTTTCTGGGTTCTTTGGAATACATGTGTCTAAGCCTCCCTGCAAATTTTGAGACTTAGAGCACATCCGATGATACCAGAAATCAACATATAGGACTCTTGTCCTCATGTATACACTCTTTCTTCATAGAAAAGATGGGCTAAATCTCAATAAAAATGTTGGGCATTTCGACTCGCTGAAGAAGATGAAAAGGATGAAGAAAATCAACAAACACAAGATTCCAAGAAGGCTAATCCTACTTGTCCAGAAGTGCTATGTGTGAAAATTCTTAGATCTAAATGCTCTCTAGAATCCTACTTCAACCAACTGAATTTACTTCTTTTATTTGTAAATTACATTACAAAATTATTTCAGATTTCTTCATGAAATATTGAAGCTGCCTACACTTAATTATACGTACACATAGGACAATGTTATTTTTGGACGAAAGTCCCCGGAAAAACCCAATGCGAGAAAATCGGTGCAACAGATCTGAGGGTTTGATTTTATTAAGCACTAGCAAATTTTGAATATATCTCTCAATACCACAAAAGTAATTCAGTTACAGAGAGAGAAATACTAGCAGAAAGATTCTAAGTTTTACCTCACTTAATCACTGATAAAATCTCGACTGATCCGGTCACTGGATAAAGTGCCCTTGGCAGGCCCTGCGCTGCCTCTGCGTAGTCCCTACACAGTCCCTGCTAGGCACTGCATCACCCAGCTAGGTGATCGATCTGCAACCCAGAATCACTGCTCTCAGCTTCCCAGTCTCACACCCCGGTTCCCATCTTCTAAAACTAATTCTTCTGCAAAATCTCGGACTCTTTCTCACCCTCTGCGCTGCTTCTGCGTGGTCTCGTGTGGCTCTGCGTCAGCCTCTGCATGAGAGTTGTTGGATCAGTCTCTGCCTCTCTTTGTTGATGATTCTCTAGATGAGAAAATCTCTTTCCAGAAGCTATCCCAGCCCCTCACTGTGCTGAAATCACTTAGATCGAATTCTTCTCTGATCATTGCTCACTTCAGAAAATTGATCACTTAGATTCACTCGGTGTGGCTTTCCAAATGACCCTCAAGCCTTCCTTTATAGCCTTCTCATTGAGACTTCAACGACCGAGATTAGGTCTCCAATCAACGGCTAAGATTATAACTTGACTTGATCAATGTTCTCTAGAAGATTCACACTCTGTTTTATTAATACCCTTTAATTATTTAATTTTTCTAAGTTTAAACTTAGGGTCACATTAAAATAATTCATTATTTTAATAAAACACATTATGAGTGGAATTTTCACAAACGATTTTTGTGTTCTTTGGAATACATGTGCCTAAGCCTCTCCACAAAATTTGAGACTTAGAGCACTTTTGATGCTACTAAAGATCAACACTCCCTCTTAGCGAGGAAAGTGCTCTAACAACAACATGCATGCTGGACATTGCTTTGACCCTGAAGCATCCTCTGCACTGCTGATGTATGACAAGCTGTCCACCAACCACTGTGCTGTTGTTGTAACTGTACTGCTGCCCTTGACACTGCCATTGCCAATGCTACATCCGTACTACAACTGCCTCTCAAGTGCTGCATCTACTATGCTGCTAGCACTACCACTGCTAACACTACATTTGCACTGCAATTCAATGACTGAGAGAAGCAACTGAAACCACCCAAAAAACTGAACAAGCGTTCAGTGGATGCACCTTGGTGTTGAAGATCCGACTGCTGCTAGTCCCACGCTGCCCTTGAAGCCACTATGCTGTTGAAGCCACCGCACTGTGCCTCTACGCATTGCTGCCTCTCTGCTCTGCGTTGCTCAGATTCTGGCGCTGCTAACCACCGCATTTGTTGCTCCATCACTCCTTGGCTCCCACTGAAAACTCCTCCATCCTGCTACTACTGATCATGGGCTCTCGTAGCAAGGTGATGATCCATGAGGTGGGTTCATCAAGGATCTTGCCCAACTAAAGTTCAAGGTGAACTATAGTTCCATGTAGTTCACCTTTTAGTTCACCTTTGGATCGTGGGCACTCATGGCATACTCATCCTCCTCGATCTTCGCGGCTGCAACCTTTGGATCGTGTTTCTCATCCTTGTCCTTTTTCTTCAAAGGACAAGCCTTCCTTTATAGGCTTCTCGTTGAGACTTCAACGACCGAGATTAGATCTCCAATCAATGGCTAAGATTATAACTTGACTTGATCCATGTTCTCTAGAAGATTCACACTCTGCTTTATTAATACCCTTTAATTATTTAATTTTCTTATGTTTAAACTTAGGGTCACATTAAAATAATGAATTATTTTAATAAAACACATTCTGAGTGGAATTTTCTCAAACGATTTCTGGGTTCTTTGGAATACATGTACCTAAACCTTTCCACAAATTTTGAGTACAACACTTTCGATGCTACCAAAAATCAACACTATGTGGGGAACTCTTCTATCTTGGGGGATAAAGTGGAAGCCAAGGAATTTGGATTTCCTTCTCAAGGATGGAAGTTGTACTTGTTGTCTTTCATGGGGGAACAAGGTTTCCAGAAACGTCCCGCTCCAACCTTGGAACCATATTTATAGTGGATGTGTTTAGGGAATGCCCTTGGGAGCACAACCATTTGGGCACACTCCTTGCTAATTGGGAGTGTGGCAATCTCAAGGATACCCTGAAAGCTTGGAACTCTGCTCCCTCCATGTTCTAGCCACACTTCCTGGGCACTCCTTGGTTGCTTCGTAATGGTAATGCTAAATTCTAAAGCAACGTTACAATTAATTGTTTCATGATCTTTGAGAGTGATTTCAGCCTCACTATGCATTAGGTGGAGAAAGTATAATTTCATATCCCATTCAAAATTCAGCGAACTTAACAATTTTCTGGATTTCATGATTGATGGGATTGTTAAGTTTTCATTGGATTCTATCACGTATGAAGATATATGATTTACATTTAATCAAGAGCACAAAGCCCTATATGTATCCTAATGTAGGTAGTCTTAATTGTTGAACTTTTGTCATGGATTTAGCAAAAATGTATCTTTCACTTGTGCCAAAATCATTGGTCAGGCATGTTAAAGGTTTTTCTACCATAGTGTAAGGTTTAAATTAACTAGTTTCATCAAAATCTGGTGGTGTCAATTAATGTCCCTAGAGGATTAAGGTAGAGACAAAGGCTAGACAAGGGGCAAAGAATGAAGGATAACACTAATGAGGATCTTGATATGGCTGATGGTGGAACATTGCTTGTCATGTGGTGGTGAAATAATAGTGGTGCTACCCTACAATTACAACATTTGGCAACATGGTTGCTTTTATAATTTGTGAAACACTTTTTGTTGAGAGGTGTTTAACAACTAGCTCAAATTGTTGTTTTGTTTTGGGCATTTCAATCTTAATATTTCAGCATGTAAACGACCTATTTTCTAAACATAACTATTTGGTCATGTTTTTGTTGATAGTTGCTAGATAACCTATTGTATTTTGTAAGTTAATGGTCTACTTTCTATTATATGGCTTAAAAAATTGTATGTTTATTTGTAATCAATAGAATCTAGATTCTAGATGGTTGATGCTCGAATGCTTAATAATTAGTGTACTATATATGCCATTTCTATCTTCATTCATGTACAAATATGCATGTTTTCATGTGTTTTGTAGCAAATTTGGCATTCTACGTGTCACACACACATTGACACACGCGCGGGCTCCTGAGACTATCCACTCAAGGATTTTTGGAAAATGGTGCTCCCAATGTCCCCACTTCCAAAAAATGATTCTGCTCCATTGTGCACCGACAACTTTGTGGGGGTGCTGAAGTGTTTTCATGAAATTGACACTTGTATTTCTAATAAGGAATTGATCCCCTCTTTGCTTAATGATCATCCAATTTTTGAGTTACAAGTAGACGTTGTGGATCTTTTTCAGAGGGGTGGCATGAGGTTAAAACGAAGGAGGGAAAAAGGAAGGATTGTAGATCCACCCCTCCCCCCACACATATTCTAAGAAATGATTTGTACATTAATTCTGTAATTTTATTTTCATTAATTAAGTTTTTAACTGTATCTACTTTATATTTGTAATGTGCTTTGAGCACTTACAAAATGTGATTTTCATTCTAAATTGGAATAGAAAATCACATTCTGTAAGTGTTCAAAGTGCATGTGAGCATGCATGAACACACATGTGCGCTCACACAAGCCCCCCCCCAACACACACATATGAAAGAGAGACATTCGATATGTAAATTTTGAAACATAACCCAAGAGCCTCAAGAGCAAAACCAAATAGTAATTTGTTGAAAATAATAGTGAGAAAAGGGTTCCTTGATTTGTGCCTTAGTCATAGGAATCAAAATGAGGTCATTCTTGTGCATGACTCGAGTTCCTAAAAATAAGGAGATTCCCTATAAATTAGGATGAGTTCCTATAATTTAGGAATCAATCCCTAAAAGGTAGGACAATGTAATATGCTTAAGTAAAGAAATGACACCCTTCTGCAATTATACTTAATAAAATGGCAAAACTAGACTAGCATACTTCTTAATATATGTGAGGAAGGCCATAATAAAATGTGAGCACAAACTTGATTAAAATACCCATATCCATAAACTCCATAAAGGTGCATGATTAAAATACCCAGAAACTCCATAAACATTAGAGGTGCATACGATGTGTTATGAATCTTCATTTAAATACGCAAATGGACTTCAAGAGAACAATTTATTATTATTCAGCTCAAGGCAATTTGACCATGCGTTAAGGGGGAAACTCACACGGTAAAGTGGAATCATGAAACCTGGCTCGATACAACAACGAGCATGATATTATCGCAGAGAATTACGTTGCAGCCATGGGGCTGCACAACCAGAGAATTACGTTGCAGCCGTGGAGGCTGCACCTTTCCAGTGGTCTCTGAATGGTTTTATGGTGCCCACTAGCAAAGACTGCGTCCAGGGGAAACAAATGGATCAATGCTCAGGTCTATGTTCCAAGCGTGATTTCTGGTCCGCCTCTGCTCACTTCCTCCTACCCTGTTGGACAATGAGGAGGACGACTTGGTGGATCATTTTGTTGCCACCAGTGGTGTGTGATCCCTTCAACTGGACAAGGTGCTGCGCAGACATAATGCAGCGGTTGATCTTGCTTCCACCAATGACCTCAAGCGGTGAGCTGAGACAGAAGGCAGCGATCGCTCACCCAACCAAGCCCGATTTAAAACGCTGCTTTCACCACGCGCAGACAAGGCCAGATCTCCTTCTCGTAGATGCGTCCAAGAAACCTTGCAAAGAAAACCTCAGACCTGTATCCTCGATCTCGAAGATAAATGATGCACAACTCTCTCTTTCCTTAAAGAAATAAAATAAACTGGACCAGCTAGGGTGATCGGAGAAACCATGGAAGTTGGGTTTGCGTACTAGGGCGAGATCGAATCCCACCAAAGAAAAACCATGGGCCAATGCCGCTTATTTATTTATTAGTCTACTATTATTATGATTTGGTCTAATCGGTTAAATGGTTGGGGATATTACAGTTCCCCTTGCCCAGAATTGCTTGCCCTCAAGCAATTTCAACGTTGGATGCTGCAATATGTGTTCTCCTTCCCAAGTGGCATCCTCGACAGGCAGATCTTTCCATCGTACCAAATATTCGTGGGTGATTCTGCTTCGAAGCTTCCTTTCTCGAACCTCCAACACCTCCTCGGGAACCAATTGAAGATGGTCCTCCTCATCTAACGGTGGTAATTCTGGTGATGATTTGATGTTTGCTCCTAATGCTTTCTTCAAACAGGAGACATGAAAGATGTTATGAATTCTGCTCTCTGCAGGAAGCTTTAACTCATGCCACTTCTCCTATTTTCCGGATAACTTGATAGGGCTCGTAAAATCGTGGCTTTAATTTTTCCGCCCCCTTTTGCTTCAAGGTAGATTGTCTGTATGACAGAAGTCGGAGATAAACTACATATCCTACTTCGAAACTCCTTTCTATCCTTTGACGATCTGCATATAACTTTTGTCGATTCTGTACCGTCTGTAGGTTGTCTTTAAGGGCTCTGAGAATATCCTGGCATCCCTAGATCCAATCCTTTGCCAATGGTGCTCTACTATCCCCAAATGTTGTATCTACAAAAGATAGTGCCTCATATCCATATAAGGCTCGGAAAGGTGACATCCCTATGGACATGTGATAAGTGGTGTTATAGCAGTATTCTCCTAAGTACAACCACTTAGTCCATGCTCGTTGTTGTCCTATGACATAATCTCGTAAGTAACCTTCCACCCATTTATTCATTGTTTCTATCTGTCCATATGTCTGCGGGTGATAACTGGTATTAGGGGTGAGTTCTGTTCCAGCCAACCTGAATAACTCCTGCCAGAATGCTCCCATGAATCTGCTGTCACGTTCACTCACAGTGGTTTTGGGCAAACCATGTAGATGGAATACCCCCTTGGAAAAATATTTCTGCTAGTTGAGATGCATAACTTTTGGAGGGGATTGTAAAGAAGTGAGCATATTTGGTGAGACGATCCACCACCACGAAGATACAATCTTTGCCTTGTGAGGAGGGTAGCCCTGTAATGAAATCCATGGAGATACTTTCCCATTTTTGTTTTGGAATGGGTAGTGGTTGTAATAATCCTGCCGGGTGCGTATGTTCAACCTTATTACTCTGACAGGTACCACATTCCTTAACATGTTTGATAATGTCCTTCTTGAGTCCTTTCCATGTGAACCTTTCTCTGATGGTCCTGTAAGTCTTCAGAAATCCTGGATGTCCGGCTAGAGGGGAGTCATGGGCTGCTTGTAGAATCTTCTTCTTAAGTTGTGACTCTGGCACTAGATAGATTCAATCCTTATAATAGATAATATCATTGACAACTCTATACCGGATGTTTGATGATTGTCCGTCAAGGATCTCACAGGTTGACCGATTCTTTTAGTATTCCATGTGAACCTTTCTCTGATGGTCCTGTAAGTCTTCAGAAATCCTGGATGTTCGGCTAGAGGGGAGTCATGGGCTACTTGTAGAATCTTCTTCCTAAGTTGTGACTCTGGCACTAGATAGATTCAATCCTTATAATAGATAATATCATTGACAACTCTATACTGGATGTCTGATGATTGTCTGTCAAGGATCTCACAGGTTGACCGATTCTTTTAGTATTCCACCAAAAGATGGGACTTTCAGTCATCCACAATATCTATGAGGGAGAAGGTAGCTGGTCTCCTCGATAAGGCATCAACAACTGCATTGTTCTTACCTTTGACATATTCAATCTCAAAGTCATAGGCTTGGATCTCGCTGAACCATTTTTGCTGCCTTTCATTTAACGCCTTTTGATCCAGGAAGTATCTGAGACTATTGTGATATGTTTTGACTTTGAACCGGTTCCCCACTAGATATGTCCGAAACTTGGCCAGTGCATGCATAATAGCCAACATTTCTTTGTCATAGATGGAGTAAAGAGCGTTCATAATCTTGCAACTTCCTACTCTCAAAAGCAATGGGATGATGGTTTTGTGTTAGGACAACACCGATTCCTTCCCCAGAAGCATCACACTCCAATACAAATGGTTGAGAGAAGTCCGGCAAGGCTAGAGCTGGACACAAACTCAAGACTTCCTTCATCCTCTCAAAAGTCTCCTGGGTTGTCTTTGTCCATACGAAGGCTCTTTGTCAAGTCAGTAAGAGGGGCTTCTAGTTGTGAATATCCCTTCACAAATCTTTTGTAATAAGTACAAATACCCAAGAAGCTCCTAAACTCTGTTACATTTTTAAAAGTGGGCTAATTGAGAATGGCTTCAATCTTCTCCTGGTGGACGTTGACACCCTGGCCCCCGATGATGTGGCCCAGATATAACATTTCCGTCATGCCAAACTCACATTTGGAGATTTTGGCATAAAATTGTTGTGCCTCTAATATTCCCAAGACTTCATCCAAGTGTTGCAGATGCTCTTCCCATGTTTGACTGAAGATCAGGATGTCGTCGAAGAAGACCAACGCAAATTTGCGTAGCTGCTTGTTGAACACATGGTTCATACTTAACTGGAATGTCGTAGGGGCGTTGGTCAAACCAAAAGGCATCACTAGGAACTCATAATGTCCATAGTGGCATCTGAAAGCTGTTTTTGGAACGTCTTGATCACGAACTCTGATCTGGTGATACTCTGAGCGAAGGTCAATCTTTGAGAAGTGCTTGGCTCCCTTCAACTCATCCATCAAGTCATTGATTCTGGGGATAGAATAATGATTTTTGATGGTCTTCTTATTCAGTGCCCGATAGTCTATACACATCCTTAGGAACCCATCCTTTTTCTGGACCAAAACTACAGACGAAGCAAAAGGGCTTGAGCTTGGCCGAATGTGTCCTAATGCCAATAACTCCTGTATTGCCTTTTCTATCTCACCCTTATATGCTTTGGGGTGCTAGTAAGAGGTAGTGATGACAGCTTGGAGCCCTTCCTCTAGTCCAATAATGTGCTCAAATCCCCTATCTGGTGGTCATCTTGGGGGTATATCTCTAAAAACCTTTTGTATTTTTGCAATAATGTCATAATATCAGGGAATACTCCTTGTGTTTTTCTACTAGTTTCTTCTCCATGATTCGACACTCTATTGCCCATACAGTATCCCCATGTCGATGATCTGCCTCCATCTTGTTGGATGTCACAACCTTGGCAGGATATGCATGCATTCCTCTCAGCATCACCTTTTTACCATTTGGTCCTGTGAATGCAAACTCCAAGTCTTGGTAGTTTACTATATGAGTCTTGATAGAATAGCCATTATACCCTCAATACTACATGAGAATCTGGGCAATCTACGACGAAGAAGTTATCCGTAACCGTGTAGTTTCCCATTGCTAGACTCATGTTAGGAACTATCTTAGTGCATGGCATGCGGTTGTGCTCTTTCTTTCCAGGGATCAAAATTGTAAATCCTTCAAATTCTTCATAGCTAGTACCCTTCTAGCTACAAATTCTGCATCAATGAAGTTGTGGGAGGCCCCACCATCAATTAGGATAGTCACCTTCTGTCCTTGTATGGTGCCCCTAACCTGGAGGGTGTGATATCTTGGGACCCCTGTAAGAGAAGCAATGACTCCTTCATGGATTTCTTCCTGTATTGCCCCCATGCCTTGTGATTCTCCTTGATCTAGCTCTAGTTTCTCTTTCTCATCTTTGCTTTCGGAGAATACGTCAATATAGTGGGCCTTCCCTTTATTACACTGATGTCCTGGTGCCCAAGGTTCCTGACAAGAGAAGCATAGCCTTCTCCTTCTAAGATCTTTCCTAGTCTCATCATCCAACTTCCCCTTACCAAATGGCTCCCGTTGTTGCTTCTTGACTTCCTTCCCTTTCTGAGGAACAACAAATTTGGGTAGGAATCTATTCTTGGGTACTATATCGTGCATATCCCTCGCACGGTTAATTGCATTTTGCAAGGTGGCGGGTTGGTAGGCCCTAACCCAACCACGTAGGGGTTCTGACAACCCTTCTATGAGCAACATGACCAACCGGGTCATGGAGAGGTCGGTGACCATTACTGCAAGCCTCTGGAATTCTGCAACATAAGATTCAATGCTCCCTGACTATCAGAGCTGGGTTAGCTCCCGGAAATACATCTCAGGATCCTTCATGTCAAATCTTCCTATTAACCTCTGTGTGAATTCTGTATAAGAGATGACTCTTGCATGTCCTAGGGTGGCCATGCCATGTTGCCACCATTCGTGTGCTTCTCCGTCAAGATGAAGTGTGGCGCATTTAATGGCATCCTTCTCCCGCATGGGATTGAGCTGGAGAGATGTGTCCAATTTCTGTACCCATGACCGCGCAGAACACTTCGTCGATCCATCAAAATAAGGAAGAGATACCTTTCCCACAACCTTCTGCAGATCCATGTTTGACTGATGGCCCCCATATGCGGTTGCCTTCCTTTGTTGTTTGCTCCTCATGCAGTAAAATTCATTAATGCTCAGGGTCGCTTTCACGTTGGGAGGCAACGTATCATATTCTTTCATCCATGCTGTAAGTTTGTAACCGTGTTTGCAATTGGTGAAGGTGAGTCTTGCCCCCTGGAGGAGTCATCCAAAAACGGAGGCATGGTTGGTTGGCTGAAATGGCTGCTCTGAGTGTCCACAGGCTCTTGTGGTGGACCGTTGCTCCGAATATTGACATACTCATGTGGTGGACTGTCCCCTCCTGAATGAGAACCTCCTTCCCCATTATTGCTTTGCACATTAGGTTGCCTGATCTATAATTTAAGAAGTTCCATAGTGGTGTTCTGAGTGTAAGTGATCTTTTGTAAGGCATCTTCAAGTTTGGTATTTTCGTGATCACCCGTTGGTCTTTATTCTCCTTGGTCCTCTTCGTTTTTCCCTTGACTCCTACCCCTTTTTCCTTCCCATTTGACGGTAATCCCCTTTTGTCAGTGGTCTCTGAATGGTTTTATGGTGCTCACTAGCAAAGACTGTGTCCAGGTTGATCTGCGTCCATGGGAAACAGATGGATCAACGGTCAGGTCTATGTTCCAAGCGTGATTTCTGGTCTGCCTCTGCCCACTTCCTCCTACGCCTATGGACAGTGAGGACGACGACTTGGTGGATCACTTTGCTGCCACCAGTGGTGTGCGATCCCTTCAATTGGACAATGTGTTGCGCAGATAGAATGCAACGGTCGATCTTGCTGCCACCAATGGTGTGCGATCCCTTCAATTGGACAATGTGTTGCGCAGATAGAATGCAACGGTCGATCTTGCTGCCACCAACGATCTCAAGCAGTGAGTTGAGACAGAATGCAGCGATCGCTCACCCAACCAAGTTCGATTTAAAACATTGCTTTCACCACGCTCAGATAATGCCAGATCTCCTTCTCGTAGATGCATCCAAGAAACCCTACAAAGAAAACCTCAGACCTGTATCCTCGATCTAGCAGATAAATAATGCTCAACTCTCTCTTTACTTAAAGAAATAAAATAAACTGAACTAGCTAGGGTGATCGGAGAAACCACCAAAGTTGGGTTTTCCTACTAGGGTGAGATCGAATCCCACCGAAGAAAGGCCAAGGATCTCACCTGCAAATCCTCGCTTGAAAACTCGCCTGAGCTCTCAGAATATCAGCGAAGAAAAGACCAAATTCCATGAGTTTCTCTCGATCCTCCTCCTCCTTTTATTGTTGGGCTACTTGGAAAAAACCGTGGGAAAATACTTGGGGTCAAAAGCAAACCAAAAGGAAGAACCATGGGCCAATGCCGCTTATTTATTTATTAGTCTACTATTATTATGCTTTGGTCCAACCCATTAAACGGTTGGGGATATTACAAATGAGTTACGATGCAGTTAATTGATGTGTTGAAATTGAAAGTTGAGTTCTTGATTTTCTAGTGTGGGTTAATTGAGGAAAAACCCAAGTGATTGAGTTTCAAGTGGTTGACTTGAAATAGGACGAACTGCAAAACTCACTAATTTTAACCTTTCAAATTTCCTGTAAAAGATGGAATGGAAGCACAAGTCTAATCATTGTTTTGGTGAGCACGAGTTGGTGAGACCAAGCAATAGGAAGCACGAGTTTGTGCACGGAGCTTGTGAGAGGAAGAGTGTGCAAGAGAAGCTTATGCACAGGTTGGTAGAGGGCAGCAGAGATCAGCAGTCTTGCAAATGTTTCAAGCTTAGATCAGATTGAAATAGCTGTATTTTGTAAGAGATCAATTGCTGAGTTTTTGCTGTCAATAAAATTCTCATCAAACAAAGGGTTTTCCAGTTGGGTTCCCTTGACAATTCCATGTTTTTGAATTGTGTAATTGTGCTTTTATTTCTTTTCCTATTCTGCTGCATCCAGTATAGAAATTCGGTGTTTATGTGAGAGGAAACTTTATTTCAGATTGCTCATTTTAGCATATCCGAATTTTGTGGATTTTCTACATAATTTACACATACAACAATGCTGATCATGGTGTACATTACCACAAATAAACATTAAGTTTACCTTTCTTTCATGAAACAAGATGCATACATCAATTATCACAAATCAAATGATTATAGGGTTTGTGCTTTTATGTGGTGATGGTTTTTTTTTATCAAAAGAAAAAAAAAATAACCTCTTTCATTGATAACCACAAAAGATTCTCTCGAAAGGGTTTCCCAAAGAGCATATCTTGTGTCTTATGTTTAGCAACATTGCCCCCTAATTGCCTCAAAATACTAAGAACGGTGACTGGAAGCATACATAAAGGAACATGGAAAATAGATCAAAACTGAGCCAAAATGGCAATATGGCCAACAAGACAACCATATGAAAAATTCGAGCCAAAAGGCCCTGCATCTTACAAGGAAATCTCAGAGATGTAACTTGCAGATAAATTCTTCAGAAAAGAAAACGCTCAGGGGAAGAGTGTTAAATTTCGATGATGCGTTCTTTGCTCAGGACAATTTCTTCAATGTTTCATATTAGCCGATTTACAATTCTAATTTAGATCCATTTGCATCCACATAATCCGTTATCACATTGATAGAAACTGAAGAAAGAATGTAGATGATAAATGCAGAGACAAGCCAAGACAAGAGAACACACAAATTGGCTCAAGCTAGGGAAAAACCCCAAGATGGGAAAACCCTTAATCGATCTTCTTTATTATAAATATCAAATGTACAAAGAAGGAGAGAGATAGAGAGTACAATCATTTGCCAATACCATTGTCCAGACACTGAGAAGATAGCCCAAACAAATATTGTCCAAACATGGAGGAAATACCCAGTCAAATTCAGTGTTCAACCCTAACCAAAGATCAATAATGGTCAAGGCAGCTACACGATTGACGTGATCCAAGGTTAATAAATGCAGCCTCTTGCATTGAAGATAAGGTACCCAAAACAGGTTGAATCTCAAAAGACATATAGTTCTGGTTAGGGCATAGATCAGCCCTAACTTACATAGCAGCAACCGTGTGAAATCACCTTCAAAGCTAAGTCACATGACACGAGGACACGAGACATGGAGGACACATAAATACGATTATTCAACACGAGACACAACGACCCCAGAAACAGGACACGAGGGACACGTTTTATATATATATATATATATATAAAACACTGAAATGTAGTGCCTGATCCATATAGATCTGAATCATGATGATATCTATTTAGTATTTAGTATACACTATTGACTATTGAGTAATTTACTGGTTAGTTTATTAATTTACTACATCAATGATGTTCACAGTTAAATGTTCATTGTTCATGTTATAACTTTTGTTATTAACTTCAAACATGTTCGATCATGTTCAAATTTCACATAAGGTAGTTTATAAATTATAAATTTATGTGTTCAAACTTCACTGTTGACTAGAGCATTAATCGAGCTTTCCCTCCCTTTAGAGCTCGAAGGTGTAGTGAGTAGTGAGCACATGACGGGGAGGTGGGCTTTTTATTTCAACACACGATCTATATGGGGTCACTGGTGTATAATAAAGTTAACTTCCATAGGTTCTAACACGACTTACAGGAAATTTAAGTGTTCCAAATTCTCGGCAAAGCACGCGAACGCTCATCTCCTGCATCTCCAGGTCCAGGTCGATGTGAAGTTGTGAACTGTGCTCTCAATGTGAAGTTGTGAGCATTTCACTCGAATATGATGGAATTCCTCACACTGCACAACAAATTTGTTTTCGGCAGCGAGCAAACTTGACTTTGGCGATGAGCAATGTCCAAAAAATCCCAAAAGTAAACCATGCTGCAGGTTTTAAATGTCACTTTTCATGGGACACGTGTTCTAAGAGCCAAAAATGTTAGGGCACGTTTTTGCCACGTCCAAAACACGTGTCTCGATTGGAGGACACGAAGAAAAACGTTTTCGACACGTTTTAGGGCGCGTTTCATATCCGACACATAAAATACGGGACATGAGACCCTAAGGGACGTGTCCTGTGACTTAGCTTCAAAGTACTCACTCTTCCTTGCTGTAGGTGCGGTCCAGGCTAGGCTATAATATAGGCATCATATCTTTCATTTGAAATATGTTGATCCCCTATATTATTCATAGAGAGACTGCGGACTGCAAGAGAAGGAGACACTGTCCAGAATTGCCCTTAAACACGGATTGCATAAGACCAGACTTCTTCCAAGCAACCTCGGCCTCTTGACTGAAGAACTCAGCTCATGAAAAAGACCAAGCGAATTCCAAACAAGCCCTTGATACCTTAACTGGAAATCTTCCTTTTCTACGGCCATTTCAGAGAAAATGGAGAGAAATAGATGTGCCAAAATGAGGGTGGAGTCACCTCTATTTATACAATTTGGTGTAGTGTAAGAGACGTGACTTTTGGGTTTAATGAGCCGACATAAAGGAGAGGCCGGCCCTGAAATTTTGCATAAATTCAATAACCCATTTCTCCTTGGCCAAATTTGACGATCTATGGGTTGATTTTGGTCCTCCCGAAAAGAGGAATTCAATGCCATAGTTATCTTCTTCAAAGGAGCAGTCCAATGTGGAATTTGACCCTAGCTGCCAATTTTAACAAAGAGACAAAACGATCCTGTGTCAAAACATAAAAGTCCCTGAGCTGCTGATAAAGCCGTTGACCAAAATGTCAAAACATATCTGCCCTGCCCTGACAGAGGCTCCATGCTTAGAAATATTTTTCGGTGTTTAATTATGCTCCCTGAATATATGGCAGAAGGAGATAGAAGAAAAAGAGGCCATTATGGACCTAATTTGCTCCATCCAGTGGAGAAGAGGAGGGACTTCAAGCAAGGATTGGCCTTTGGCCCAATCAATTTCTACCTTCAAGTCTCCAGCAATCAAAATCTGCTCAACAAGCCATGAATCACATTGAATTTTCCCCTACAACGTCAACAACTCTGCTCTAATATTAGAGCCAAATCCCCCTGACTAGTAGAAGTGATAGGTCAGGGATGGACTGAATCTAATTATGGCTCCATTCCGGCACTCCCCATTCACTGCAGCTCCATCAAAAAATCCTATTGGGAAGATATTCTCGAGGTTCTTATATGACCATCTGCGGATATGATTGATAGGTCTCCAATGGCCAACCTCCATAAATGTTCAGAGCAATGGACCTCAAATTTGGAGATTTGTTCTTGAAAATGCTGACATTCCTATTTCACCATATTTCCCAAGATTTATACAATGGGAGTGCTCTATATGCTCGGTTGTGGAAGAACCAGCTTTGGAGGCATGCAACAATAGAATATCTATCCACCAACAGATTGATCTTAAGTATATTAGAGACCTAATTTCAGATTGAGATCGAAAAAGGGCAGTTCAGAAATAGATGATCCATCTCCTCAGATGACGATGTGCACAGTGGGCAGAGCCCTGGCCCAATGAATCCCCTCTTGGCTAAGTTCTCCCAGGTGAGGATTCGATTGTGAAACACAAGTCAAATGAAGCATTTTAATTTTGCTGGAGCCTCCCATCCCCACATACAGGCCAGCCATTTAGTACCAGGGTCCTGTCGATTTTGCTTTATTATGAATGAATAAACCACCTTAGTAGTGACAGATCTTCCATTAGAGCAACCATCCCAAGTGAGTTTATCAGCCTGCTCTGTTAAGACAATACTAGCATGGCATAAATGAGAACGATAGCACTCCCATTCGAACACCAGATCTGGAGGGATATCCAGCCCATCAGTGTGCAGCCAGTGGGTGGATAAAAAGTCAACGTTCTGTGGGGTACCAATATCTGCTAGGGAGGAAAGTCCACGTTCATGCAGGAATTGGATAATGGGAGGAGGTGTCTAATCCAAGTAAAATTTCACTACTGCTTCCAAGCTTCCATCTGAGATTACCACACGTGACACAACCATGGCTTAGTTTTCATCAGACTATGCCATATAAATGAGGCTCCCTTTTTCCTTGGCGCCCCTGCTAAGAACCACTCTTCCAAATTTGCATTATTAAGATATTTATCTTTTATGATTTCATGCCATGTACCAGGTCCCATGAAAGCCCTCCATAAATTCTTAGTTAGCAGAGCCATGTTGAAGTACTTTGTGTCTTTAATGCCCCAATCTCCTTCCTCCTTCGGTCTGCAGAAGTAGAGAGTTTTGTTGGATGGAATTTCGATTTATTTCTAGAGCTTGCTTAGAAGAATTTAGCTAGAATTGAATCAATCTTGTTGATGCCTGACATTGGCAAAATAATCATCCTGCCACCTGATTCAGTCCTTAATCATAATCATCCTGCCACCTGATTGACAACCTTAATCATAATCATCCTGCCACCTGATGTGAGCCACTTGTTTTCCCATAAGGTCGGTTTCTTTTGAATTTTCTCAATAATCGATGACAAATCCCTCTACTCATAGTTGCAGGGCTTCAAGTGGAAGCCCAGATACTTGAAGTCATTAGCCAAAGACTTGATTCTAATCCCAAATAGTTATACAATATGTCTAGTCTCCTCCTCTATGCAATCTGAAATAAGTTTTGATTTTTCATTATTTAAAATAAGACCAGAGATTAGTAATGACTTGGTAAAAGATTTGCCATTCAGAGAGCTTAGCCATTCCAAGGCATAAGACATCATCAACAAACAAGTGTGAAAGATGTCTATTGGTAGTAATCCTGCATCATGTGATTCTTCCAGTCATCCTTGCTTCTTTTAATCCTCTACTCAGTCCATCCATAACCAAAATGAAAAGAAGAGGCAGGAGTGCACAACATTGCTTCAATCCTCTGGAAATCCGGAAGAAATCTGTAGGCATCCCATTGATCAGAACAACTATGTTGGCCATCGTGACAAAGGCCATGATCTAATTTATATGTCTGCAGGGGAAGCCGATTCTGTGTAGGATCAACCTGAGAAAATCCAAATCGACCCTATCATATGCTTTGATAAGATCGATCTTCATCAAACAGGTTTTCAATTTGTGGGATTTTATGGAATGAATGCATTCTTGGGTTATCCCCACAGCATCCTGGATCCTTCTGTCTACAAGGAAACCAAATTGTTCCACAGTAATATGCTCAGACATCTGTCTTACTGGGCAATCAATTTAGAGATAATCTTATATACAAAGTGATATTGGTCTATAATCTGAGAAACGAGAGGAGTTAGATTTTTTTGGAATGAGAGCAAGAAATGTAGCGTTGGTAGCACTTGAGATGTGGCCTTGGAGTCAGGACTCTTCTACCATTTCAATGAGGTTGGATGCCATCGGGTCAGACAAAAAAAAAATAGCTCCACTGGTGAACCGTCCGATTCCAGACTCTTGTACTCAGCAAGTTCTTTGAAAATTCGCAGTACATTAGCATAGATGTGTCTGTCCATTTGTTCTATGACATCTTCGTTGACTATACATGGGAATAAATGGGAAAAATCCATTTGGTCTTCAATATTAACTGCATCCGATGCCAAGTATTACTTCTTAAGGTAAAAGACAACCCCCTGTTGAATATCCTGTAGAGACGTGAGAAGCCTGTCCTCTGCATCGGTAATGTGCCAGATTTTGTTGGTGGTTTTCCTTTTAGATGCAACCTTATGGAAGTATCTGGTGTTTTTTATTGCCCCCTTGTATCCATGCCAATCTAGTTTTTAAGTCTCCATTTATCTTCCTGGAGTTCCAATATTTTGTTCTTCCGAACAGAGAGATCCAACATAGTCTTATTTATATGCTCAGAAAAGAAGTTAGGGATTGAGGGGTCCATCAAATCAGCTATTTCATTTTCGATGTTGGCAAGCTCCTGTATAAGCTGCTTTTTACGCTTGGCAATCCATGATTTGATCTTTGTCTTCAGACGCCTAAGTTTATGTGAAACCTTATCCATCTTCATGGAGTGTTCTTCCACAAGTGGTTGCAACCAAGACTCTCAGATCAGATCAGTTAACTCCTCTTGGAGCTGCGAATGATTGAATCTAAAAGGCAGCGCACTAATCTCATGCTTACCATTCCATTCTAAGAAGATTGCATCATGGTCCGAGATCCCTGCATATGAGGATGTAGAAGACAAGTTTTTAAGTCTCGTGTACAGAGATATGTGGACAAGAAACATATCAAGCCTCTTCGCTATGCCATCAACACCAGTACGCTCATTTCTCCATGTTGGACCTAATGCGCAGGGGGCAATGTCCTTCAACATTTTGCGTGAGAATAGTTCATTGAAGAAACTCGCTAATGGATCCAATTTGCATTTTTGTCTCCAAATTTCTTCAATACTCAATGTAAGGTTAAGATCCCACACAATAATGAGTGAGTGGATGTCTAATAGCCCACTGGCCTCAAGATTCTACCAAAAACCTTTCGTATTGTTATATGGAGCATACATGTTTAGTATGCGCAGATGATTGGCAGATCCCTTGTAATATCCAGATAAAATAATGCCTGCTGAGCATTTATATGCCTTGAGTGATAATAGTTTGGGATCCCACATGGCTTCTAATCCCCCAGATATACCCAATGCATTGGTTGCAAAGACTTCCCAATTTGGACAAATCTTCAGAAGTATATCCTGTGATTTCTCCTTGTCAATCATGGTTTCTTGCATCAGAACAATTGCAGGATGTTTAGAGTGATGTAAGTTGTATAATGATCGCGGGGAACATGACAATCTCAGGCCTCTGACATTCAGTGACACGATCTTCATTTAAAATAGGAAGCTGCGGGGTGTTCTGCTCTAAGGACCCACAAATCATTAGTTTCAAATGTTTCGTCATGAGAATTGAATGTGCCTGTATCTATGGGAGGGTAAAGAGCCTCTTCTAGAGTTTCAATAAAATGAGAATTGAGATCTGATTCCGAACCAATGCAAGAGGTGATCTTTTTATACTTAATGCCTTTCTTTTTCCGGTTCCTACAAGCAAGTGACAACTCCTCTGTCTTGGAAGAGTTTTTTTCACTGTCAATTGTTCAAGACCCAGTGACTCTTCACTTGCAAGGTTCTCCAATTCAGTATCAGTTGAAAGTGGAGAAGAAAGATCATCTAATGTGGCCATATCTTGTGGACGAAGTGTTGATGACTGTCTTTTGGCCGGGAGATTGAGGATGATTCATGCCAGTAGAATGATGACCAGGAGTATTAACCAAAGTATTCCTTAGAGAGCCCTGCCCTAAAGGATCCACTCTGAAGTCCTCCACTCTGTCATCCTTTGCAAAAGTCGCTTGAGGGTTTGTCTTATTTCTATGGATGGTTGTGGGAACCTCCTCAAGGGCAGGTATTTGTGAATCGGTAGCAGACCTCAGCTGTCCCTGAACCTGGAAGTGTGATGTAGGAACCCTGTTTGCAACAGATACCTGATTGTTCTTCCAAGGGTGATTTCCCCCAAGTTGGAGAGTGCACTCTGCAACAAGGTGCCCAATTTCGTGACATCCCAGGCATCTGAATGGAATTCCCCAGTAATCCACTTTTTGCTTGATGGAAAATGTACCCCAATATATGTCTAGAGCCGCTGGGAGTTCGCCTGCAAAATCTGCTTCAACCAAGAAGCATGCCACCCTCTTATCCAGCAGGCCCGCACACCCTTCATCAATGTAATAGAATTTGCCTATTTTGCTGGCAATCTCCATGATAGCCTTCTTTGACCACATCTCCAAAGGAAGACCTAGAAGTCTTACCCATAAACTTGCGTTTTGGAACTTCTTTGATTGGATCAAAACCAACAGTCCATTTCTGGAGACTTAAAAGCCCTTGCCTTTAACCCATGGCATCGATGCAATTTTGTCTGCATCCCCCTCGGCCATAAAGTGAAATCCAAACCTTCCATTCAGAAGAACACTTACCTTTGGTCGATAGCCAAAGATGGGAGACTAGCATTTATCAATCCAGTCCTTCATCTGTCCCCCAGTCATTCTCATAAACTCCCATCTTCCAACCAGGACTCTGTGCTTCATTCTGACTACGTTGTCCCAGTATACATCAACCCCCATGATGAGCTTTTGTATATCTTCTTTGGCTTTGATCTTTTTTTTCTTTCTCTGCCTGGATTTCTTGCTGGATTCACATCTTTTGTGCTGCTCCTTACTAGAATCATCACTAAGGTCAAGACCTTTTGGCACCTGCTGCGATTTCTCTTTTGGTACTGCAACAAATGTGCAGAGGAAGAGCGACCCCGATGGTCTGCGCTCTCGTTTTTGGCAGCAATAGTTACTTCAATGAGTTTGTCCACATCCACAATTTTGTCTATTAAAGATGTTTGACCCACAATGCAAACTTATGCCACAGTAATCACTAATCACAGGAATTAGCTGACTTGCCAAATCATTCCAATCAAGATGCTAAGTGGAAGGTAGATATTGAAAGTAAAAAAAAAAATTCTATAAAACACCCACTATTGAAGATATCTCTCAGAGGCAATCACACCCACCAAAACCGAATCTAGACAAAAGATTGGTTCCTTCAAAATATATCAACCAGGTATCCAATCATCATAAATATATACCTGACAATCTGACATCTAAATTAACACCATCTACCCATTGGCGAGATCCATTTCAAATGGTCACTGCTCAATAGTCCCGGAGAATATCCTCAAGGTATTCTTTGACAGGGAAGAGGTGCACTAGTACTAAAAGGGTCCACTAATACGTCTGCTCCAGTGATATATTATATTAGCCAACTAGTGATCATCTTCTTACCAAAGAAATGACGACACTCTAGACTAGTGAGAAATCCAATACTGCCAGACCCAATCTGGAAAAATATTCCACCTAAATACAATCTTGTACCCTTCCCAAGTCCTTAAATGGAACAATTTCAAATTCATAGTAGATTACCTACCATAGCCTTTGCATTAACTGCTATCAATGAGCCAACTCGCTTCCCGTTCCAACGTTCCGATCCAGACAGCCAACCATGGCATTTGGGAGACCAATGATCGAATCCAGACTCACCACTTCATATGATTATCATGGAGCACGAAAGCAAATCAGGTGCAACTTGCACAACACCAACAACGTCTACACCAGCATAGGCTACAACTTATCCAACAACATCCACAGAGCCATGTAATTTTGCCACCTTGGTTCCTTTTATCCTCTAAGCCAACCTCATCCAGATTATTGACTCCTATTTTTTCAGAAATCCACTTTATCAAAAGGCTATTCTTTAGGTTTTCAGGTATCTGCTTCGCTTCTAACACAATGTATTTGCACCTGTGACTTACTACTGCATCATCCTCGGCACCTTTATTATCTGTTTGATGTCCATTCATAACCACAGCTCCATCCGACATACTACAATAGTGGCTTTAGCAATGACAACCTTGAAAATTGGAGAAAACTCGTTCCATTGCTAAAGAAGGACATTGCTAAGATTATGATTTGAGACTTTCCACTATAATAACTCTAATATACCATTTAAAACATGCAGGAAATTCAGCTCACCAGTGCATATATGATGCTCCTCATGACATTTCATAATATATGAATACACCTAGTGGTTTTACTTCTTTTCAGCTTTCCTAATATCCGCAACAATTAGTATGATGAGAAGGATTGCACCTATTATCAGTCCTAACAGTTGAGTGAGTTCTGTCTCCGATAACCCTGCCATATTTTAGAACTTCTGAGCTTGCTCCTTTTGGCTGCACAACTACACTTTGCAGTGTTACAGAGCTTTCGAGCTTCCTCTATTCCTTAGATCGTGTGCCTTATCCTGCGAGCAAGATGGTTAGACACATGTTACCTGCCCTATTTATGTGGTGATGGTTATTGTGATTCTCGAAGGTGGGTTGTTATCCACTTTAATTGGTTAGGATCTGGATTGATTGAAGCCAACTATGGATAGAGAAATATATTATCAAAAAACATTTATAAAATGTTAAAGGAGTTACTATATATATATATAGTAGTTTAAAAAACCAACAGACTAATTTAGAAATTCTGGTAATATTATGAAAATTTTTGGCAAAGATTTTTGAAAATTTGGGTTACAGTAATTAAATTTCAGTATTTCAGTATTTTGGGTGTCGTGAAACCAATAGAATAATTTAGAAATTTTGGTAATATTATGAAAAATTCTGGCAAATTTTTTTGAAAATCTGAGTTACAGTAATTAAATTTCAATATTTTGGGTGTCGTTAGGGTTTTTGATGGTGTTGAATCCATTTCCACCATTAAAATTGCAAAGTTTTTGATGGTGCTGAATTCATTTCCACCATAAAAAATGCAATTCAAACATTCCAACTCCAACTATCTGATTTTTTGAATTTTTTTTATCTTCCCAGCTATTCTATTACGTGGGTAACCAACTCCTATATATATATCTTGACAACTCCTATATATATTTCTTCCTTTGTGGATTTATTTTCTGGTGTTGCGCCACTCTGAGCTTCTTTGTCCGGGGCATCTCCCCTGTCCTACGTTTTTCTCCCCCTCTGCCGCACTTGGTTTGCTTCGCATCTTTGGATACAAGATCACAATGGAAAATAAAGGTGCTACCTCCTTCGCCTTTGTAGCTCCAGTCGCTGTAACCTTTGCTCACACCTCTCCGTTGACAGCCATAATGAGCTCAATAACCTTCGCCAACAAGTTGTCAGCGATCGGCCTATATTCTCTTCTTGACCGAGGAAGTCCAAAGTCACCAATCCGAGATTAACCAGCTGGAAGATGAGCTTGATTGGATTCGACGTCAACTTGCAGACCTGCAGTTTCAGAGAAATCTAAATCAAAATTGAAGCACAACCAACAGTGCCGTCAATGGCCCCTCTGATAAGATGTCCACCTACCCTCCCCCTTAAGCTATGTTGGCTTTCTGTAAATATATTTTGTTATGTGACCAGTATTCTCGAGCTTACAGTAATAGTGGTTTTTGCATTATGTATAATCATAATAGTAGACTTGGATTTAAATTTTAAAATTCCTCTCACAATCCTCCTGAACATGTATTTTGTGATGTTGTATTTTGGAATCGAAAGATGTATTTTGTGACGTTGTATTTTGGAATCGAAGATGATTAAAATTGGTAGGAATTTGAGCCAAAAAATTTAAGAAATTTTACAGTAAGAGTGTTTGAATCATGATTTTGATGATGGAAAAAGATTCAGCGTCATCAAAAACCTATAAGACACCCAAATTAAACACCCAAAATATTAAAGTTTAATAGTTATAACATGGATTTACAAAAATCTCTGTAGGATTTTCTTAAAATCTTACTTGAATTTCCATGATTTTCAGGGCAAAAAAACAGTCTAATTAAACTACGGCATATTGTATTGCTAGCAAGTACAGTCTTAATATCATAATTTTCATTTTTATTAAAAATAAGGTTAAAATTATTATTATAAATTTATAATTATTAGTTATTTTTTAGATGTTATTATAATTCTATAACTTGAATTTTATTTATAATGTACTTATTATTATAAATTATAATCTGTTAATAATCTGAATATTTTTTAGAGGTCAATTTGCGTTTTCAACTTTCTAAATTTTATTTAATTATTATTTTTAATTCTGATTTTTAATTTTTAAAGTTATATATATATATATATATATATATATATATATATATATATATATATTTTGGTGAATAATTTGTTTTCTCAAATTTCCAGTTTTTTTAGTTGTTTTTGGAGATATGTTGTTACTGACTAGTGGCATTTACAAAATAGTTGTGTGGAAAGTTGATGTTTCAAAGTTATATATATATATATATATATTTTTTTTTTCTTCTTTTCTTAATGTTTATTTTTCATTTTACTTTATTTATTTATTTATTAGTATACAATTTGCAAAAGGAATAAAATATCTGAAGATGCAAATTTTTGCAATTTTTTTTTTTTTTTTTGGTGAGTGCAAAATTTGGAGAAATATTTGCACCTCTAAAAATTTGATTCTCTAAATGTTTACTAAATGAGATTCGATCTTTGTTGATTCTTATTTTATTTAAACCCTAATAACATTTTTCTTTGAAATGTTTTATAATTTTTTTAATGCTGTATATATAAAACAAAAGAAAGAGAAAATGAAAAGTTTTTATATTTAATTAATTAAATTTAAATATGAATTTTTGAAATATCATGGTTATGAAAATGAATTGTTATTTTGATTTATGATAAATTGATTTTTTTTTTTTTTTTGGTTAACCCACTAGAATTTGAATTGGTGACTTATAACAAGGACCATAAATCCAAAACCCCATAGGATATGATAAATTGAATTTTAATTTATAACAATTATTCATATTTTATATGTATTTCACATCTTTATATACAAATATTCTTATTTTTAATTATATGTTTATGTTTATTGATTGCAGTGTTTTAAGTTTTTATATGTTTATTAAATGTATGTTTATCGTTATGAATATGAATCATGATATTATCATGTAGTGAGAGGTGCTGTTTGGTAGAGATGTAATGTAATGTAACATAAGCTAAACATTTTAATTCAATAAAAATCAAATAAAAAAGAAAATAAATAATAATAAAAATAAAAATGACCCATGTGCTGATCAAGGCATGTGTTAATCAACGATCACATCGCTAGAGTTAAGGATCCACGAGAGGTGGTTAGTCCATGTCACGAAACACACATGGAGCATTGGTTTATCCAATGTCCAACAATCTCCCCCCTAGCGCGAGCCAATTGTGTATCAAACTCATGACCTACGATTTGATACCAATTGTTGGGAATCATGATTGCTGTTAGATGAAAACCCTTATGTGTTAATCAACGATCACATGGCCAGAGTGCTGGTCTATCCAATGTCCAACCATCTTATTGAAGAAATATAAGAAGGAAAAATAATAATATCAGAGACAAAGAAACTTGGTGGAAAATGCCTCAAGCCTTAATTACTCACTTTACTATTGTACCTTGATCTTCAAACAATACAAATATATAATACAATGATGAAACCACCACACATCTTCTCACTTTGATCGCTAACAAAAGAGGTAAACAAGGATACGCAAAAATAGGATCTAGAAACTCTAGAAACATGCCAAGGATAAAAAATATATCCTAAGATGTAAAATAAATAGAAGTGGTACATTAAGGCTTAATGATTGTTTATGTGAGTAAGAGGCCAGCATTCCCCCCTAAACATAAGCTGGTACTATCTCCAAGTCTTCATGCTGAAACTCTTGTGCTGAGCTACAATGAAGAATTGCCTGAAAAATCGCCAAAATTAGATATTGAAAACTCCAATATGAAGAGAGTGAACTGAGAGAAGTGAATCAACTGCAAGTCTGATACATCCCTAAAAATGCTTGACAAATCAATCTAATGCCAAGCTGCAATGCAAAAAGATCCATCTATCCTTTGTTAGGTCGAATGGTCATCCAAGTGAACAAAAATGTCCACATCTTTCTCTCAATCAACATCCCAAACCTATATCTCATCTATGATTCAACTGCAAAATATTGAACCATAGTTACTGCAAAGTTTGCTTGTCCATCTGGGAAATTTTGATGCCCATTGGAAAATTTGATGCACATTTGGCCATTTCATTGTGTTGTTACTGAAACTTTCAGTCTAACCACCATCTTCAATTTCATCATCAATTCAATTTCAATTTCATCTTCGCTCCAGTTTCATTTGAAAGGATAGACCACTGGCTATCTGCATTTGATAGTTGAACCCCCCTCCCTCCCCTTAAGGTGTAGGGGAGTTTCACCATTGTACTCCCACTTCCAAGCGCTTGCGAGTACTGTATTCTTTTGGTTTCACCATGTCTTTACTCTAGATTAAATTCTTTGTTAAAACATATAAATCGTTTCTTTGTTGATGACAACTCTCAAGGTTTGATCCATTCATAGTCAATCTTTTGTGTCTTTTGGAACAATGCCCTGATGAATGATTCTTGTTGCCATAATGGTGACAAGGATTAAGGTCAAAACAATTATTTTCCATATGATCAACTCGATTACAATGTTGGAATTTGTAAATCTATTGTGGTTGTGGAACAAGAGAAAGTGAAGATGAATAATCTTGAAGAAATCCAACACTATGAAATTGAATGGGCTTGGAATAGTTCAAAATATGAAAGGAAACATCCTTGTCATATCCAAGACCAGTTCTATTCTTGTTTTTAACAACTTGTTCCCAAGATCCGATGATGGGCTTGGGAAGTGAAGGTTGAATCTGATCATGTAAAACTTCACCATCTTCTACACTTGTAGTTGTATGACGTTCACCATCTTTATCATCATCATCATTATCCTCAAATAGAGGATTGTTATGAACCAAAACTACTTCAGAATTATGACTCTTTTGCTGCAGCTCATCTTGTTGTAGTTGTGACTCAAGTTGAAGAAACTCAATCATCTTTTGTGCATGATGTACTTTGATTTTAATATGAGCAGGAGTGGCTTTGCTGATTTTCACTGTGTCCTTAACAATAGATAGCATCAAAGTATTAAATAACACTAATACCACAAATTTGACCATTTTTATAAAACACTTGTAATCAACTTAGAAAGAATGTGTCAAAAATGCACCCAATACAAGTCAACTTACAATGATTCAAATGGGTGTCAGGTTCAATCAAGAATGCACCCAATACAATTTCAATTCAGCGTTATTTTGATACTGACACTTACAAAGAGACTATTGGAAGTTACATAAAAATTTGAAGAGGTGTCATCAAATTTTGATGTAGATGAAAACTTAAATGCTTGAATGCTTGATTGATTGCTAACTTGAGCACTTGATTATGGTCTTTGCAACTACCCAATTGTAAATTCTTTGATTGTTTCTACTTGAATGTGCCTTGTTTAATTTACTTTGATTGTAGGGGTGTAATGATATTTAGATGCATTGTGCTTGTAATGAAAAGCAATGACTAAGCAACAAAATGGATCGCAAGTCCAATAAAGCACACAAAATGCCTTTGACCCCCTATTCAAATTTCAAGCCGGATCAAGAACACAATCACCCAAAATTTTTTATTATGGTCATTACAGTCACACAGTCTCATATTTCATCTCCCCAACAATTACAATAATCAAATTCACATCCAAAACTAGAAGCAATTATAATACTCACTCTATTTTATTTGCATAGTTTTAATTTATCTACCCAACTTTCTAGTGTGAATAGAGTGGGCATGGATAAAAAATTATACCCTCTTAGAGAGATGTGTGGACATAGACTCCTATTGCACTTTACTATGGAATATGTAGATCTAGGAGATCTCAGCTTGCTTTTACATAGTGCGCTCATTGTAGAATCATTGAGTTCACCTTCACCATGAGCTCTTTAATTTTGAACTTCTCTATTCACAACAACTTCAGACCCTCAGATCCACAGAACCCACGATCACGAGACAACTCCAGCTCATCAATGCTGAAACTAGCAGAATTTTCTTTTTAGCAATAATCACTTTGTTTTCACATGATCTGACACAATTGTTTCTTCTAAACCTTAATACTATCGACAATACAATGTGCATGCAGAACAATTTTGCATTGAAAACAAATTCAATAAAAAAATCCCTAGAAAGAGGAAAGAAATTCCTTCAATTTATTCATTTCCGCTATTCCAAAATTTGCACTGCACCCAAATGCCTTTCCCAACAACTTTATCATAATTGACCTCCGTAGTGACCTTTTTATGCATATTATCATTCAACCCCACGCAACAAACTCTGTGGAATCATTAGTGATGGCTGATTGCAGTTCTAAATTGCATCCTTGTAGTGTCTTGTATACAATGGCGCTCCTGTGAATTCACCTGAACCGAAGCTCAAAGCAAAATGAGCCGATATGGTCTTTACTTAGCAGTCTGGATTTGGCCTCTCACAAGCAGCGTCCTCAACATCCATTTCATTGCGCTACCAAATTGAATGATTTCCACTAATGATTCACGAAAGTTCAATAACTTACACATGATTGATTTACCCATAGAATTTTGGAAAGTTTGGTGAAACACAATAGAAAGATCATATTTACTAAAAAAAACCAACTGAACACCTTAAATAGGCGTCAGGTGCACGTTGAATATCCAGCGGTGCATTACTTGATTGGAATCTGGTTATCTACAAGGTACATGTGCATAAGGATGATCTTGTAGAAGAAGAGCAACAAGAACCAAAAGAGCAGACACCAAACAGAGTCACACCAGCAAGGACTCCCAGATTTTCAGAGCAGCATGGATCTTCCAGCAGATCCACAGATCAGAATTCTCCAAGTAGCGAATCAGGTAAGAAAAATATGAGAAGTTTAAAGGATATTTATGATGATTTGGATGTTAGTTCAAATTTTGCATTGCTGGCATTCCAACCTTCTTCATTTGAAGAAGCAATCAGAGATGAAATTTGGGTGCAAGCCATGGATGAAGAGATGAATTCAATCGAAAAGAATGATACATGGGATTTGGTTGATTTGCCAAACGATAAAAATCTCATTGGTGTGAAGTGGGTATACAAGACCAAAGTGAATGAGAAAGGTGAGATTGACAGATTTAAAGCAAGACTTGTAGCAAAAGGATTCTCGCAGCAACCGGGAATAGACTTTGGAGAAACTTTTTCTCCGGTTGCCAGATTGGATACTGTAAGAGCAGTTCTAGCGACAACAACTCAGAACAAGTGGAAAGTATATCAGATGGATGTCAAATCAGCCTTCTTGAATGGAATTTTAGAAGAAGAAATTTATGTGCAGCAGCTTACAGGTTATGAAGTTGAAGGACAAGAAGACAAAGTTTACAGATTGAAGAAAGCGCTCTATGGACTGAAGCAAGCACCTAGAGCATGGTATAGCAGAATGGACAATTATATGATCAAGAATGGCTTTTGCAGAAGCAACATTGAGCCTACCTTATACACAAAGGTAAATGAGCATGGACATATTTTGATAGTTTGCTTATATGTTGATGATATGATTTTTACAGGTGATCTTGAAATAGATGAATTTAAAGCAGCCATGATGAAAGAATTTGAGATGACAGATCTGGGTCTCATGAAATATTTTCTTGGCATTGAAGTTGAGCAATCTGAAAAAGGCATCTTTATTTGTCAAAATAAGTATGCAACAGATTTGCTGAAAAGATTCAGGATGGATAATTCCAAACCTGTACCTACACCAGTTGCAACGGGTACAAAGTTAAGTAAGGATGATGAAGGGGCATATGTCAATCCAACTCTATTCAAAAGATTGGTTGGCAGCCTCATGTATCTCACAGCGACAAGACCAGATATTATGCAGGGAGTGAGTCTGATTTCCAGATTCACGGAGACTCCAAAAGACACACATTGGAGTGTTGGAAAAAGAATTCCGAGATACATAGCAGGAACCAGAGATTATGGCATAATGTATGCAAGTACAGAAAAGAAAGAATTGATTGGATATACAGATAGTGATTTTGCAAGAAGTTTGGATGATCGGAAGAGCACATCCGGTTATGTTTTCCATCTCGGTTCAGGAGTGATAGCATGGGCATTTAAGAAGTAGCCTATTGTTACACTATCATCAACAGAAGCAGAATATGTAGCAGCGACTTCAGCAGCATGTCAAGCAGTATGGTTAAGAAGAGTATTGGATGGACTCAAGCAGAAACATCAAGGATCAACAACGATATACTGTGACAACACATCAGCGATTGCACTATCCAAGAATAGTGTGTTTCATCAAAAGAGCAAGCATATTGATACTAGATATCATTTTATTCGAGAACTAGTGAACAATGGAGAAGTTCACTTGAAGCCTTGTAGAACGAGTGATCAATTGGATGATATCTTTACGAAGCCATTAGCAGTAGATTTGTTTGAGTTTCACAAAAGAAACTTGGGAGTTGTAAGCCTAGCTGAGACATAGACCAGCAGGCATGTTTGAGTTGTCATGAGTTATGTTTTAGTTTAGTGGTCGTAATTAAGGGGGAGTGTTAAAATATATAATTACTTCCTCATGCAGAAGTTAGACAAATAGTTAAGTGGATTTAGTTGAGTTGAGTTACAGGTAGATTTGGTGAGTGAGTTAGACAGTGAGTTAAGCAAGTTGATCAAGTTTAGTTATGTGTGAGAGTGTGTGCATGTTAATTAGATTAAATACCCTTCATGGGTTCATTGTATTAAGAGAGAAAGTAAGAGAGTTTTATGATTCAGAGTTTTAGAGTAATTGAAGAGCCACAACTCATTGTTCATGTGTGAAATATTTGCGTTATATGTGTGATTGAATCCTCTGCCTTTCCAACAGTTCCAGCTGGCAACGGTCATGCCAAAGTGCATAAAAACTCAACCAACACATAATAGTTTTGCCCATGACATCGGTGAAGTTTCTTTCCTTCAACATCACAACAACTTTCTCACTGACAGTTAGTTTTCATTCTTCACGAGGAGGATCAAATCGGTAGATTCAATGAGATCACTATATTTTTGGATTGATGCTATGTTTTCCACAAAGAATTGCTAACGATGTCCTGACCTTTCACTCCAGTACTCTGATAGGACATAATAAAAGTGCAATTGTCGAAATTCATGTGATAACTGCAAGAAAAAAACCTATAATATGCTTCCACTATTGCCCATGGCCATCAAGACAATTAAACATCGTACCAGCTCTAAGCACAATGCATGTCCGCATTGTAGATCTAACTTCTATAGTGCCCACACAGTTCATTCATGCATAGTCTAGGCAAATTTTTTTATGGGCCAACACACATCTCTGTTCACGTACGTCCACAATTCATTACATACGCACCACACACCTCTCAATACACAACTCTCAGTTCCACAGTTTTCGCTCCATAGTGTGCGAAACACTTTACAACATGAAATTCATAATTTGACTCTCAATTCAAAATATTGAATCAAACGACTAACCATATTCATTCCTTAATTAAAAAAAAAAAAAACTCGCATCCAAAATATCCCTATGCTAACAGATGAACCATCAAATCTCAAATACACTTAATCGTTGATTTGGAACACTTACAAGCAGTGGATCTCGTGCCTATGATATAATCCAGAAGGTATGCACTCGAACTCGTAATTATAAGTGGCGTGGTCTGTTTTCTTTGCAAACTCCAAATTTCTTTCCACCAGCGCTGCACTTTCAGATATGAATCCAGATTTGCAGTGTTATTCTCTACAATTGGTCATCTCAGAGGCTCATATTCTCTCACACTAATATATTCCATGGAAACTACCATGGATCCATCATGGAACCATCATGCCCAAAGGACTATGGTTGCTTTGATACCAGTTGAAGAAATATAAGAAAACAAAATAACAATATCAGAGACAAGAAACTTGGGGAAAATAATACAAATATATAATACAATGAGGAAATCACCACATATCTTCTCACCTTGACACCTAACAAGGATGATAGAAAATAGGATTTATAATCTCTAGAAACATACTTAGGGTAAAAACTATATCCTAAGATGTAAAAGAAACAGAGGAGGTACATTAGGACTTAATGATTGTTTACTTGAGTAAGAGGCCAATTGTAGAGCCTCAATTGCGTTAGATTTATCAATTAAAGATAATCGACTGCTAATTAAAATATGTTTTTTTGCAAGAAGTGTACACAAAAAATATAAAGAAAAATAAGGTTGATTTATTAATCGAATGTCTGAGTACAACAAAATCAAAAGGCATATTTTGACGAAGAATCTTGGCCAAACAAGATTCTAAACATATGCAATTTAAAGAAATCATATACAAAAGTTTTGGAAATAAAATAAATGATGAAATAGTCTTTAAACAACTTCAGATCATCTGATACAATAATATACAACTTGTTTCTTTGCAATATTAATGGTTGTTAGCATTGGTTATGTAAAAAACCATACTTTCAAACAAAAAATGAAGTGACAGAAAATAAAATTACTTAAAAAGATATGTCCAAAGGATGAGTGGAGTTGCTCACTAAACATAATCTTCCCTTCGAAAGTGATCTGCTACCACCTTTTGGTTCAACTTCGTGTAAATCACAGAATATTGAAATCATAAGAAATAAGAACTTAAAAATTAATGTATACGTCTCATTGCAGTATTCTTTCTCTTCCCTTCATAGCCCCCCTTCCTCTTTTATGCTTTCTAAAAGTGGTTATACAGTTGAACCACTTTGGTGATTTGTTATCATATAAGTTTGATTAGAATTCAAGGGTGGGATTTCTAAAGGGAAATTTAAAAAGGATTAACTTTGTAAAAAATTGTATTTAAATTTCCTAGTAGGCGATTCCATAAAATGAGCCATTTAATATGACTCTTTGACATAAAATTTTAGTCATAAATAATTAAATAATAATAACCAGGTGAGTCATATGCCTCCAAACAACCAAAAAAAAATTAAATAATGTTGTCATAAAACATGTATATGCAAATATATCCCTATTTCTTCAGAGTGAAAATAAAGCATCACCATCCATGCATATATATGCTGAAATAATCATCATTAAACATAAAAATATAAGCACCTTGTATCTCCCAAAATACCCCTTGTATCTCCATTATTAAGTACCATGATAAAAAACAAATAAATACATCTTAACAAATGTACACACATCCTCAAAGACATATAACACATGTATCATAAAATCCCAAAAAAGCCATCAGAAAAAGAGTGTTGTTTAGCCATCCATACATGCATATGAAATCTGTCATAAGTCTGTGTGAATCGATGTTGAGAAAATAGAATGAAACAATAGCAAAAATGAGGCATAATTCATCAATATATAAAACTCAATATGAAAACATTAATAAGTTGTCATTATGGTCTGTGAGGAGCAATCTCGTCTTACTACTCCTGTTGGTGGGGAGGGGATGTGACAAAGTGAGAAGAACCATGAGAAGAATCTGAGTTTGTAACCTAAGCCTTTTTATTTTCATGATTGGAAGCTGGTTGAGGAGGTTTAATGGCCTATTTAGATGGTTGAGCTGCAGATTGTAGAGGTTGATCAGTGAGCTTGGAAGACTGAGCTATTGGTTGTGGCGTGGGGACAACAGGAGTGACGGTTGATTGTAACTGACGTGATACATGAGGTTCATGAAGGGAAGTAGGAGGAAATGAAGATTCTTTCCATCCCTAAACCGAACACAATGGTTGTCGCTGGATGATAATTTTCCAACCATCATTGGCGGGGACTACAAGTGGCGCTGAAATATGAGGTGGCACTGGGATACCAATGCTAGGCCTGTTATGGATGGAAGGATGCAGAGGCTGAGTAACAGGTTGGCCGGTTAAATCTACAATGCCAGTTTGGAGCAAATGCCTCAATTCCTCTGAATCTCCATCGAAATGGACAAAAAATGATCTATATATGTAAACTTGAGAGTTTATGGTGAAAATTGCAAGTGAAATGTTTAGGGTTTTTAGGCAATTATGTCAATTACATTAACACATAAACATGCTTTTAAATTCAATTTTGCAGAAAATAAAGAAGACGCGAGTACCATAACAATATACAGAAGACAACAAATGATGAAGGAGTTCACCCCTCCTGGTCCAACTTCCAATGTTGGGCCTTTTTCATTATGCTAAAAAATGTGTTTACATCAAGTTATAGTGCTCAAAATGATAAAACAACGTCTCCAATGGCTCCAAAACAGTAAAAAACCTCTAGCTGGGCTCTTTTTGCACTCAAAAAGGTCGAAAACTGAGTGAGTTATGCTCCAGAGAATTTTTCCTGCTAACTGTCCTCCAATTCACACCTACCTTGCAAACTATTCTACAAATTCCGCCTTTTGCAACCACGTGGAGCGACAATTTTTTCCCACACCGACGAGATTCCTGCCGGTTTGGGTGAAATTTGTCGAACCCTTAATTGCACTATGTCGACCCTGAATAGAATAATAAGGCGCCAAGTGGCAGAACTCCCGTCGATGGATTTGGTGGTTTGAATAACGATTCCTGCTGAGTTTAAACCAAGTTTGGATGTGGTTGGTTTACCTCTACCATAGTTAGGTTATGGGAACCCTGCCTAAGGCAGGTTACGCTCCCCATCCACTCCAACCTTAACTTGCAACTGTGGTTCTGCCATGGTTTGAGGCTGGGTTCTGCGTAACATTTAACTTGACTGTGCCCACACTAACCGTTCACATGTGGTAACATATGTTACAAATCCCTGCTCTCGGACTTTGGATTATACCGTTAACATATGGTAACATATGTTACAAATCCCTGCTCTCAGAGTTTGGATTATACCGTTAACATATGGTTTGGGGTTTTCACATTGACCGCCGATATATGGTTTAAGACTTTGGTTTATGTGTTTAATACATGGTCGATTGGCACATTATATATGTTGGGGCTGGGGTTAACCCCAATACCTGTCTGCCTGCCACGTAGCGTGGTTGGGTGGATCGAGGTCTAGGGTTAACCTCGATCCCAACCCCTGACACCTTCGCTAACAAACTTAAAATAGGAGTTGTCAACCATAATAATCAATGAAAAAAACAGGAGGGCCGGTGGAGGGATTAGCTGTTAGTTGGTTGGTCACGCGTTCGAACCTTGCAGAGGCATTTCAGCGTCATACCATAATTTTACTCGGCCATTAGGAGGCCACGTGGCTGCCAAGGATTGGCCCACACGACTCCTCCTAATTGGTCCACATAAACACAACCTGAACCAATTGAAATACATCAATTCGAACCAATCAACATATGCAACTTGTCATCCTCCCATTGAATGATAGGAGGTATAGTTAACATGTACGATCATTGCCTAGTGAACGTACGAACTGCTGATTGGGCATCCCTGCAACCACATTTTAAATTTCAGTTGTTTTCCAAATCGATCAGAACGTGATATCATGAGCATTTGATATCGGTTTTGAGTAAAACGAGTTGCGTTGGATTTAGGGCGAGGAGATCTTCGCTTTGGTGCTAGTTTCGAGCCGATTCGAACACTTTTAATTTTGAGCATGTTATTGATCCACTGGATCATTCCTCCCCACTTAAAGCTTTTGGACCCTCAAATATCAATTTTAGTTAACAAGAAAATGAGGGTACAATTCCCTCACCTTTCCAATCTCAATATATTTGTCTTTTCTTGGATTTGTTCCCTTGAGCCCCACACGAAGGTACTCCAGGTTCCTCTTTTTGAAGTCCTTGTTTTCCTGTAAAAATTAATGTCTTGTTACAATCCTTCCAGATATTTAGGAGATAAATATTCAATTGAAGGAATATGAATATTCTCTCCTTGATCTTCAATCAAAGGAGGCTCATACAACCTTAAATTTTCAACATTAAAAATGGCATAAATTTGCATATATGAAGGAAAATCCAATCTGAAGGCATTTTTACTAATCTTTTCCAGAATTCTGAATGGACCATATCGAATTGGTTTCATATTTTTACCTTCTCCTTGGAGTCTCTCTTTGCTAATGTGAAGCCAAACTTCATCACCGACTTGGAAACTGTGATCCACACGATGCTTATCATGTCTTGTGTTGTACTTGGACTTGAATCTTCTCCAACTTTTCTTGAGTTGTTTGATGTACCAATTGAACTTGTTTAATGAATCTTTTGGCTTGGTCTATGTCACTATGACCATAAATAGCAATATCCTTACCAAAGATAAAATCTAAAGGAGATTTGGGCAAGTATCCCAAGCATGCCTCAAATGGCGATGTTTGAGTCGATGAATGCTTGGCCCGGTTGTAAGAAAGCTAGATATAGTGAAAATGTTCATCCCACAACTTAGGATGCTTGCTACAATAACCTCAAAGAAGATGTATCACCATTCTGTTCACCACCTATGTTTGGCCATATGTTTGCGGATGGAATGCTATACTCTTTTTCAACTTGGTGTCCATGAGTCCCCACAAGCTTGAACAAAATTTCCTGACAAAGCGAGAATATTGATCACTAACAATGGATGTGGGCAACCCAAAATGTACCCATACATTCTGAAAGAATAAATGAGCAGTTTGTTGAGTTGTAACCCACTTTTTACAAGGCATCAAAATACATATTTTGCTGAACCTATCCACAACTATGTAAAGATAATCATGATCTCTTCTAGACATAGGTAGAACTCCTACAAAATCCATAGAAACACTCTCCCATGGATGAGAAGGAACTAGAAGTGGTGTGTACAATACCGATTTTCTATTGCTAGGCTTACTGATAGCACATAATGCACATCCTCTTACAAATTGTGACACATTTTAAAAAATACGAGGCCAATAAAAATACATCTGCAATTGTGCCACTGTTTTACCTACACTGAAATGAACAACAATAAGAGAAGTATGCACTTCCCTTATGATGATGAATCTCTCTCCCTGTGGAATAAAAATCTTGCCAAGATGGTACAACAAGTTATCATGTACATGATAATTCAATTCCTCTACTTGGTTACCTTGACACAAAGTCGCATATACATCTTTGAAACCATTATCTAAAGCATATTGCTCAACATAGCTCTCATGCATGACAAAATTATGCTTAAGAATAATGGGTGCACTAACAATTGGTCTCGGAATCATATCAACAAGCGTGTTATAGATACCTTTCTTACACCTTATCACCGAGTGGAATTGTTGAAGAATTTCCATCCATCAGAAGTGCCTCACTTGTTGCAACTTTGTTTGAGATTGAAAGTATTGCAATGGCTGATGATCCGTGTGAATGATTGTTTTCTTACCCATCAAGTAATGTTTCCACTTTTTCACACTTTGCACTAATGCATGCAATTCCTTGTCATATGTAGGATAGTTAATCATTACACCATTAAAATTTTCTGAATGAAAATAGACGGGCTTACCATGTTGCATTAGGAGTGCGCACATGGAATAGTCACTTGCATCAATCTGTATCTCAAATGTCTGTCTCAAGTCAGGAAGTGCAAGTATAGGAGCTGAACTGATATTTTCTTTCAATGCATCAAATGCTTTTTGTTGTTTTCCTCCCCACTAAAAAACCTGCTTCACACTTGTCAATGCATACAATGGAACTACGATAGAAGAAAAGTTAGAAATAAACTTTCTCCAATGTTGGGCTGCTCCCAAAAAAATTCTAACCTCTGTCACTGTCTTGGGCTTTGACCAATTCAAAATGACATAAACCTTGGAGGGATCTATTTTCAACTCACCTCCTCCAACAATATGACCCAAGTAGACTAAAGAATTTTTTCTAAATTCACATTTCGACATCTTTTTTTGTTTGCAAACTTGGCAGTACCTCTCTATTAATCATATGTAAAGCATGTTACAAAATATGTTTTTAGTGGCCTCAAGTTGTTGGTAGGAAACCAGGTCTGTTGGCCATCGATCAACATCATAGGCCATCCAAAATTGAAATAGTTTTTTCATGTCCAACCAAGATCTCAAAGCTACCATGTCTACTATCAAGCTATTTCGACCACTGTACATGTAAATGCTATTCGAAATCATTAAAACGAAATAACATGAATTTTCAAGAACACCATGACTTGCAGAAGTCAATCATCTGATGATTCTACCAGGGTCGGGTCCTTTGTGCTCGATCCTTGCATCTGTTGCTGCTGCAGACTCTGCAATTGCTTCTCCATACGTCCGAGAAGAACATTATGATGGAATAGCTGCACTTGGACTGACTATATGTCCTTCTGAATTATCGACAAACTTGGCTCCTCTCGCTGGGGCTGCTGATGTCCTTGCTGGTGAGGTACTTCCCTTTGTTGTGTGTGTTTCCATGGCTTTTGCCAGTAGGCTTTTCATGATCCAATAAGTTTCGATGACTTGTTTAAATAGGGTCAACCTTCCTCTATTATTTCCCAGGTCCACTACTAGTGGTGTCCATTCTTCCACTTGGATCGATTCCTCTGCTGCCTTTGCCTTCAGTTCTATCTCCTATTTTGAAATTTCCGCTTTCACCTTGGCTGGTGAGCCTTCACTATATGCATGCAACATGTTCTGCATATTTTTCTCCCTGTTCGCCTTGCTCTCTTTTTTTGTTGCCGGCTGGTTGAGGCTAGAGCCTTCCGTTTCCCTTTTCTTGATTCACCACGGCCGCAACGAATCTTCTGGCCCTCTGCTGGCTCCACCTTCATTCTCGAAACCTCTGAATTGGTCAATCGATGTAAGTCCTCCGTTACCCTTTCTGAGGCTAACACCAACAGAATAGGAGATGAAGGGGAAAGAAATTTACTCTGACTTGAAAGGAATTCGTAGTCAACAATCATGTTAGGATCATTTTTCCTTGTACAGTCAATGTCTCACTTTTGTTCTTCATAGTAGGGCCAATCCATTACCAACTGTCCAGGCTAGACCTTGGACGTGTTTGGTACCCCGTTTTCTCTCGGCTGGTGCCTTGAGGTCGAAAGCTGGTTCTACCACTGTTTGACATTTCCACAAACATAATACCTGACCCTCTACCCGATTCCCGACATAATTTGTTACCAGACACTGATTCAGTTTCAATTCCTCCACCTTAGGAATACCCCCCAACCCCAATTCCTCACTAGTTCCCCACTCGCTCAATTGTTTTAAATAGGATATCCCGATCCTGCCTCTATCGCTTGCCTTCATTCTGTGGCTCCCCATCACTGAGATTTTAATAAGGCAGCCTCTGGGACAACTTTACCAACCCTCATCTCCCTAGAATCTCCCACCCAAACCCCCCAATTACAGAATTTATCAGAAGGCAAAAGCTCAAGGGTTTATGTTGCCATATTTCCCAGAGACCCACTGGACCCCTGCAAGGACTCCCCAGATGCTCCCACCCAAACCTCCAGATTTTTGAATTTCTTAGAAGGTGAGAGCTCAAAGGTTGACATTACCAAATTTCCGGGAGACCCAATGCCCCCCTGCGAAGGTTGCATGAAATACACTGATGGCAACAAGCATAAGAGGATTGAAAACTTCCCCATCCCTAATCCTATAACCCCATTCATAAGCACCCATGGATACATCCAAATTCTCATAATTTCGTGCCTCATGACCTCCATTTCAAGAAAAAAGATGGTCTGCACCACATACCAGGACCTTCGCCTTGCCGTTGACCTGGAGCTCTTGACGTTTCTGTGTTGCCAATGCCACTAGTGTTGGAGCTTGTTCCCCCACCTCCCTTGCTTCCTTAATCTCCCACTGCTACACAAATGTTTTTTCATGTAGGGCATGCACCACACCATATACCACATGCCGGTACAATTCCTCGCGACATCCCAGCTAGCCTACTCATGGCCTGACCCAATAATAAGTGCTCGCAGTGTGTGGTGGTGTTGGGTAGCTCGCTCACACTCCTTGCCCTCTTACCTTACTGACATGTCCTTGGTTCGCGTTGTGAAAGTTTCAAAACAGAAACCCTACTGCAGTATCTAGATCTACTTCACCTACTTGTTTCATTAACATTAACAATTTATTTTATTGAAATATTAAAAAAAACACTAAAGCAGACACTAAATGCAGCCTACACATCTACAGATCATTTACTGAACAACACACACATGTGACAAGATTACACATGATTTTTTGGACAAAAGTTCCCGGAAAAACCCAATGCGGGAAAACCGGTGCAACAACTCTAGAGGGTTTATATTATTATGCAGAATTTGAATACAACAATCTGGGCACCACACATGGTTGGACCTACAAAGAAATTACACGTCAATAAGTAAATTTCACTCGGAGACAGAAGATATGGTTGTATCACTCCCTCAAGCGAGTTTTATAGATCATGAGCCCCTTATCGCCCACTAGAGCCCTCAATGTTTCCTCTACAGCCTCTGCGTCAACCCTTAACTGGCCAACGTCCCCACTACGTCACCCTGACTAGTGCTGCACTGCCTCTGCGCTGCTCCGGCTGGGACTACGTCACCCTTGCTGGTGCTGCGTTGCCCCTGCGCTGCGCTGGCTGGGTTTGCGTCACCCTGGATGGGCTTACACAACCTTTGCGTAGTCTCTGCGTGGAGTTGGTTGAACTGCGCCCTCTTGGATGGCTCTGTGTTGAATGGTACTCACTGCCTCTCTGTCTTGTTGTATTCTCGACCTTATATCAACTCATCCCTCGCCGATATCTTCCCCTCACTGCACTGCAACTTGTTTCGAATTTCTCAGCAAAACACCGCCCTCGAAATTCGACTTAGCTTTAATGCTCTACCAATGTGTGTGCATCTCCAACTTACCACAAGCCTTTCTCTTATACTTTTCTCATTGAAACATCAACGACTGTGATCTGATCTCTAATTGACAACTCAATTTAAAAGACTTCTTGATCCGCGTCACTTAGAACATTTCATCACATGTGTTCAATTAATTCACTTTATTTTTTATAATTGCCTAAGTTAGACTTAGGGTCCTCATTAAAAAAATTAATTATTTTAATATCTCATACACTAGATGAAATTTCTCCAAATGCTTTCTGGGTTTTGGAGGTCTCGTGTGTCATAGAGCCTCCACAAAATTTCAGGGCTAGATCATACCCGATGCTACCTAAAAATCTCAACACTCCCTCTTAGCGAGGAGTGTGCTCTAGCAATACATCCACACCAAATATTGCCAGATCTAGACATCGGCCTCTGCGCTGTTAATGCTTGGCCTTCTACCCTCCATCCACTGCGCCGCTGCTTCCTGTACTATTGCCCATGTCACTACCACTGACACTGTTGCATTCGTACTACAACTCCCTCTCAAATTGCTACATCGTGCTGCTCACTGCTGCACTACAACTCAGTAGATGAGAATCAATCAACTGAAGGACCCCCGCCCAATCATTGGCAAACAAGTCAATCGGGTCTGCATCTAATCGCTGAAGCTCCCTTGGATACTGCTCTGTGCTGTCCTCCTGAAGCCATTGCGTTGCTATAGCTCTGCACTGCGTAAGCACTACCCCCTCTTCGCTTCTGAATTCCCATAAACCCCTCTGCGCTGGTGCTTCTACGCAACTGCTGCCTTTGCACTATGTTGCTCCCATATACAAAGTCCCAACTATGCCCTCCGCTTCACAGTGATCTCCTGCACCCACTTGTCCCACTACCGTCTTAAGGCTCTCGTAGCTCATATGTCAAGAATCCCGCCACTCCCATATGTAGTTGCTCTACAAATCAATGTCGCCCCACTTCTGTGGCTCATGAGCACTCATGGCTACATAATCATCACTACCATTGTCTCCCTTAGCTGCTGCTGCCTTGGATTCGTAAGATACCTTGTCCTTATTCTTAGGACAATGGTTGGAAAAATGTCCAATTTCACCATAATTAAAGCACCAGACCTTGGATATGTCCCTGCACTACGTTGGCTGGGTCTGTGTCACCTTGGCTGGGCTTATGTAGCCTCTGCGTGGAGCTAGCTGAACCACATCCTCTTGGCTGGCTTTGCGCTGACTAGTACTCATTGCCTCTCCGTCTTGCTATATTCTCGGCCTTGGATCAACTCATCTCTCGCTGATCTCTGCCCCTCACTGCACTGCAACTCGTTTCAAATTTCTCACCAAAACCCCGCCCTAGAAATTCAACTTAGCTTTAGTTCTATGCCAATGTGTGTGTATCTCCAACTGACCCCAAGCCTTTCTCTTATACTTTTCTCATTGAAACATCAACGACTATGATCTAATCTCTAATCGACAGCTCAAATTAAAAGACTACTTGATTTGCATCACTTAGAACATTTCACCACATGTGTTTAATGAATTCACATTAATTTTTCTAATTTCCTAAGTTAGACTTAGGGTCCTCATTAAAAAAACTAATTATTTTAATATCTTATACACCAGATGAAAATTCTCCAAACGCTTTCTGGGTTTTGGAGGTCTCGTGTGTCTTAGCCCCTCCAAAAAATTTCAGGGTTAGAGCACACCCGATGCTACCTCAAAATATCAACACGTATGCGGGCCATATTTAATCCTCGCACCCCGATTAGGGGTTCTCAGACATATTTCGACATCTTTAAAAACAACTGCTCTTTCTTCAAGACATCTAACACTTGCTTGACATGCATGACATGTTCTTCACGAGACTTGCTGAAAATTAATATGTCATCTAAGTAGACTATCACAAAGTCATCTAGAAAATGCCTTAACACATCATTCATTACACGCATGAAGAAAGCATGAGAATTACAAAGCCCAAAGGGCATAACCAACTATTCAAACAAACTTTGCTTTGTTTTGAATGCTATCTTCGATATGTCTCTGTCACACCAAAATTTTGTCATCTAACCATTTACAATTAGATAGATCGAAGTACACCATGTAAGACAAATTTTACCTTAGTGAAATTGCTTTCACTATAATAAATAATTTAATAAACCATATTTTATCAAGTTATTTCTGGTTAAAACAAGAAACCCCATGAGGAATAATTAAATAAATCCTTATTAATTTGATTTTCCTATAGGAATAATTAATTAAACCAATATTTAAATAATATTCCTGGCCATATTTCACCCAATTATGAGAAATAATTAGATAAATAATTATTTATCTTATTTTTCTCTAGGAATAATTAATTAAATCATTATTTAGTTATTATTTTTTGTTAAATTTGACTAAATCACCTAGCAATAATTAAACAAATCATTATTTGTTAATTATTCCTTAACCACATTTTTGAAATGATAAATAAATAATTTATTTTTTATTATTATTTCTAAATAAATGTATTTAACCAATTTAAATACCTTTTCCCTCCAACAAAATATAATAAAATATTCCAAGCGGTTAGATCTAGATCTTGGTTAATAATATTTTATTATTCACCATTATCAAGGATAACTCAATATTTTGTTATAAATAGGAGGGTTTGCCATTCATTCTTCACTTTAACCACTTTCATTGTCTTGCTTTGATCATTCTTATTGTTGCTACTATTTTCTTTGCTTCTTGAGCTCCCATAGAGTTCAACACATTTTAGGTTTTCTGCATCATCAAGAGAGAGAGACTAAGGGATCTGAAGCGTTGAGGACAACCAAGAACCCATCTCATTGAGGGGGACTCGTAACACTATTATTTGTTCCCTTCCTAGGTGTTATAATATATTCAAAATTATTTAAATCTTGTCTTGTGCATTAGATGCATGGAGCAATTTTGATTTATTTTCATCGTTGAACTGCTTTTACTGCATAGATCTGGTTTTTTGCAGCATCTGTTTTAACTATCGATTGCAGATCTAAAGAATTTAATCAACCATATTTGTTGTTAGGGTTGTTTGTCACACACAGCTAAAGTGAGCTCTTTTCGTACACTTGCGTTAAGAATTTATGCTAACAAATGACGACTCCACTACTGTAATTCAGATTCCTGTGTAACTAATAGCTTCAGTAAATAGGGTTTTTCTTCAGCTGTTTTCAGTCTCTTGATGTTGTTTTTTAACTTTTATTCCCTAAATCAGTAATTCTAACTTTCATTTCCGCAGGTAGTAGGTATCAGCCGCGCCAAAGAGGACAATTTTTTCGCAACCTGCCGCCCAAGGATCTAGGAACTGGAACTCACACTTTTTGAGCCAAAACCTACGATTTTTTCCTGAACTTGCACCTGTTAGCCCATAAATTGTGATTTCCACAACCCACAGGTCAGTACCTACGAGTTGCAACGTTTTTCTGAATTTTTTTTTATGTATGTCAGGGTTTGCAACGAGCATTGTTTTGAGTTGTTTGACCTCCGTCTCAACCCATCTTAGGCCTGGATATGCTCAATTTTTATCCTTGAAGTGGAACCAAGCCCCACTAGGTTTCAGTACGCTTCCACCTTTCTAGGAGAGGTTTAACTAAGTAGGTAGTTTGAGATTTGCAACACAGTTTTCAGCCATAATTTCAGGGTCTGATCTATCATTCTTTTAGGTCATTTTTGATATGTTATTATTCCATCGAAAACCCCCTCTTGAGTTTTGTTTAGTCTTTCCCTTAGGGTGCCATTGTTTCCCTTAGGATTTTAACCTTCGCCTCCCATTTTGCAGCAGTTTTCCCCTCCGGTTTCTTGCTGTAATCTGTACCTTTTCAACCAGATCTGAGTCATTAGATCCCTGTCCCTTAGACCTTAGATATTTTGGCTGTTTTGTGTGTTTTGAGTCAATTGCGCCCACCTTTTATAATAGTTGTTTGGGAAACCTTCTGTTGGGTTGAATTTATGCATGTGTAGATGCTTATTTTACTGTCTTTTCGGTTTTATTTACAGTACTTCAACATTTTTTTTCTTTTTCTTTATACAATCATCTGGCTTAATTAAAATTAACACACGTCTTGAACACACTCACACCTAAAGCAAAGAATGTTTGGTTTACACCACCAAGCCAAGACATAAACATCATAATTAATTAATCTGCCTCACTAAGCCTTTGTTTATCACTCTTCAACCTTTTTGTGTCATTTGTGACTTGCCATCATTGCACCCCCAAGGAGTTTATCTCAGAGACTTCAAGGCCTTCACCCTCAATTTCCGTTAGGAAGACTTACTCCATCGCGTAGGATCCGAGTTAGTCCTCTGCTGAGTCCCCTTACCGACTCTGATTCTGGTTCACTGGGTTCTTCCTTGATTCCAAACCCGGTTCCCCTCACCCTCATACCGTCATCATGTCAGGTGCCAATGCAGGTGCAGGTCCTCAAGCTGGTGGTGGCCCTGGCCCTAATGTTGGATCTGCTACCGAAACTGTTATGACTACTCCTTTTCTACCTTTCATGGTAGTTTTAAGCTTCATCGATTTTAGCCAGTTAATTAATGACCCTATACTCCACAATCCAAGTTGACCTGCTATGCCAACTAAGCTTCCTTCTGATGTTCCTAAGTTTGAAGGAAACATGGGAGAGGACCCTACTTATCATGTCCTCTCCTTTCACATGTGGTGTTTGTCCAATTCCATTATCGATGACTCCATTTGCCTTCGGTCGTTTCAAGGTATGCTCACTGGAGAAGCTCGAAGTGGTATGTTGACTAGAATTATGCATATTATTCCACTTTTGTGACTCTTGCTAAAGCTTTTCTATCTTAATTCCAGTTACCTCTCCACTATGACACTGGTACCGAGTTGTTGACTGCATTCTGTCAATCTTCTGCCACCCGCCTTTCTGACCATGTCCAAGAATGGCGTAGAAGGAGGAGCTTATGTCGAGCTCCTACATCGGACGACCGTGTGTATATGGGTTGGAATCTTAGAACGATTTTTCCTTCTATTGGTAAATATGTCGCGTCTCATTTTCCTCAGACAGAGGAAGAAGCTCTCCAAGTAGCGTGTAAATATGACTTGGACTACGCCTAGTCTGGTTATGTTTATACCATTTTACTGAATCTTCCTAGACCTGGTGGTGCCAATGCACCGGGGGCATCTCACGCCGCCGAAGGTATCGTTGGATCTCTTTCACATCCGTACACTCATCCTTCCATGGGTTATGGTTACCCCCAGGGGGGACCAGCTCCTCTAGCACTTATCTGGGTCAAAGCACGCCTTACACATTTTCCCAACCGCATCAACCGATGCTAGGGCCAGTTATTTCTCAACCTGTTTACCCAAATGTTGCCCAACCTCCTTTATATACTTATCCACAGCCTTGTGCTCCAACCCTTTCGACATTAACGCCCCAACCTCCCGTGCCTTCTCAAACTCCACCACAATAGCCACCGCCTCCTGAGGGTCAGCTGTATGCGTAGCAGAGCGTACCTAATCCTCCTAATTCAAAGAAAAAGAATAAGGGGAAAGACAACCGGAACCAACCAGCGCAGGGTAACCAAGGGCGCCAAGGTAATCAACCAAGCGTACCCCAAGGGAACCAGCCTAACACTACAAACCAGAAATAGGGCGATCAACCCAAGCAAAAAAATCCTCTTCGTACGAAAAAGGCTTGTTCATGTTGTGGTGTCCATGGCCATTATACTCATGACTGTCCCCTTTTACCCCAGATGTGCCAGTTGTGCGAATCACAAGAAAAATCTAGAGGAAAACAAGCCACCACTTCGCTTCCTCCAAATACTGCGCCAACTCAACCGACTATTTTCGCCAGTCCTTCTCCTCAGCAAGGATATGTTGTTGCCCAACCACCTCAAGATCAGGCTGCTCCTCAACCTCCGTAGTCTGGTAACCCTGATTACAAGATTCTCATGATGAATTCTGATGAGGTCAATACCGCTGATGTCAACCTTCAGACTTGGTCGTGCCAATACGACAAGAAACCTGCTATGTCTGCAACCGAGTCCCAAACCAAATTTTCCACAGAGTCCATTTCGACACCAAATGTTCCCTTATAGATACCTCAGCCTAAGGCAGAGGCCATTCAAAAGATTCCTAAAGGGCCATTACACCGAAATGCTGCTTCTTCCAAAGCCGCTCACACCTACAACATAATAGAAGACTTGGTGTAGTCTCCTATTTCCATGTCAATGCTGTAAGTCCTCTAGTCATTCCAATCTCAATGAAAAGCTCTACTATCTGCTTTGGGCGCTGTGGATCCTTCAGATGATCGTTTGATTTCCTTTGATGTTGACAAGTTAGAACATCCCCCTTTACCTTCATCTGTTGCATTCCAAATACCAGTCAAGCTTCGTAATGCCCATGTTCAGAGATGTATCATTGACAAGGGCACATCCACCTATGTGATGTCCACATATGTTTGGAATAAGATTGGATCACTCGACTTAGCCCCATCCACCATCGCTTTGCGTGTGTGGGAAGGTCACCCTTCTTAGCCCCTTGGCATGTTCCGCAATTCTCCTGTCACACTTGCGGGCAAGACTGTTTGTATTGAAATAGAAGTCATTGATGCCGCCTTGGATTACATTATCATCTTGGGTCATAGATATACCTATGCGATGTCAGCTGTCGCATCTGCGGTTCACGGTAAGATGTGCTTTCCCTATAATGGAAATATTTTCACTATCGATCAGTTGACATATTACGAACTGAAGTCTCAAACCTCCCCTGAGCCTATCATATCTTCGGTGGCCGATAACCAATCAGTCGCACCTCTCACCAGTGTTTCAATAGGATTCTATAAATATTCCACATTACTTGGTTCATTCCCTGGTTCTACCTCTCTTATCACTGAGCCCAACTCATCGAGTGTTTGCATTTTGCAAGCATCTTGGGCTAGCCAAAAGCAGCCCAGTTGGACTAGCTAGCAGCCAGCACCTCCGCAATCTACTTTTGATCACTTGACATAGGCTTCAAGACCTTCTCCTTCTGCTGGTGTCTCTCCCAAATTATTTCAACCAGGAATGGTTCCCCCAAGCCTTAACCATTTGGGAGCCATTTTTCTAGGCCATTACCCTTCCGGTAAGATACTGTTTTTAGCTCCTTCCTCTAGAGTATTTTCGGTGCCTATTATGGCTACGTTGAGCCTCCCCAATTTGACCTTGGGGATCCCAATCTTGTACATTGATCCCCCAACAAACACTTTGCCTGGTCAGCTCAAACCTTATACTGCTTTGACCCTAGTTCAACCAGTTACCATGACCCCTCCCTTTGCTTCAGTGCCACAACCACCTCAACAGGAACTTACTCCTATTGTGAAAGCATTTGGTGAGGGGGGAAAAGCCAAAAATAAGGAACCTAAGGATAAGGCCCCCAAAAAAGCTCCTGCTCCTCCTAAGCCTCCAAAGCCGACACCTCCGTTCGATTTGTGTGATGTTGTTAGGCATGCCACCCATAACTGTCCTAAGATTCCTCGTCTCAAAACTGTAGTCAATGAGACATTTCCAGAATTTGACAATCCAGAGGTCCATGTTACCTTACTTGAATCAACTAAGAAACTCAAATCGTTTTTCACAAACCACCCCTGTGCTTTGTGTGATCTTTATGGCCACTATTCTCATCTTTGTCCCCGTCTCGACGACTTTCGTGATACCCTTGAGGCAATTCGAGAAATAGAGGCCACTCGTAGTGGATCCTATACCCCTCTACTTGTGAGTTATACTTCCGCAGAACCAGAGGAAATTTCTACACCCATAGTGATACCTCCACTTGATGTCAAGATGACAGACTCTTCAGTCGCTATTCTCTATCTGTCGTCATCCATGAGATCCATGGTGGAAGACCCCTTTGGGGCATCCCCTTCTGTTTCGGTCGAACCTCCCTTGGCGAACACCTTGGTCTCAACATCGGTAGATGTTTCATCTACCAGATCTCCTACCCCCCGTAGCGATGTGTATGTGAACCATATCTCTCATGAAGATGCATCAGGTAACCCCGCCTCGTCATGTGGTCTCCCTTCTGCCACTCCTCCCATTTTTCATTATGATGAAGACATTGTGGAAGCCATGACACCCCTTATTTTACCTAGGATGATATGCACCATCATGCGTACTTCCTTCTGCATCAGTCCCATGACTAGTATGTTATGGAGTCTAAAGAATTTATCCACGATGAGGTCGATTGGTTTAGAAATCCCATTCCTGCACGAGATGCTTTCGAAGAAGGAAATATGGCCAACATCTCTCCCACCATTAAAATTAATATTTCCGATAAACTAGAGATAGAATGAAACATTACCTTGGGGGCACATTGCACCTTGAAAGAAATTGAGGCTTACACTAAGCTATTCAAGGAATTTTGTGATGTTTTCGCCTGGTCCTATTCAGAGATGCTTGAACTTGATCCTGCCATTGTCGAACACCATATCGATAATGGCCCGATGCCAATCCTCTCCATCAAAGTGTGAGACCCATCAATCCTTTTAGATGAGAGGCTATCAAAGCCAAAATCGATAAGCTCAAGCAGGATGGTTTTATCTATCCTATTGAATACACCACATGGGTTTCCAACCCGATTCCCATTCTCAAGAAACAAGGCACCATCCATGTCTGAACTGAATTTCGCCACCTAATCAAAGGTTATCCCAAAGACAACTTCCCCACACCATTTATTGACCAAATCATTGATGAGTGTGCAAGGCATGAGGTTCTATCCTTTATGGATGGTTTCTCCGGGTATAACCATATTACTATCCACTGTGATGATTAGTTAAAAACTGCGTTCATTAGTTTGTGGGGAACTTTTTCTTATAGGGTCATGCCTTTCAACCTAAATAATGCCGGAGCCACCTTCCATTGGGCCATGTCATACTACTTCCATTATTTGGCTCATATTATCCTTGCCTAGCTTGACGGTCTCGTTTGCTCGTTCTAGGCATCAGGCGCAACATATTCATGATTTGCGTACTATTTTTCTCCGATGTCGCAAGTATAATATCTGTCTCAACCTACTGAAGTGTGTCTTTTGTGTTCCTACCAGCCGTCTCTTGGGCTTCTTTATGTCCAACTATGGTATAAAAATTGATCCCCTCAAAGTTCAAGCCACTCTTGAGCTTTCCATTCCTCGTACCTTGCGCCAATTGCAAAGCCACCTTCCTTCGTCGGTTCATCCTTGACTACGCCACCACTGCACATGGGTTTCTAAGACTCCTTAGATATAACATTCCATTTGTTTGGGATGAATATGCTGAACAATATTTTGATGCCCTAAAACATGCTTTCACTTTCGCTCCCTTGATTATTCCTCCTAACTTTGAGATGGATTTCATCTTGTACATCTCATATTCCACCCATTCGATCGCTGGGGTCCTTATTCAGGAAGATGACACTGTAAATGAACATGTTATATATTATGTCAGTAAGAACCTTGTGGGATCCACTGTGTCCTACTCGCATAAAGATAATTTGGTGCTAGCCATGGTGTTGTTGGTCCAAAAACTTCGTCATTGTATCCTTACGCGTTTCACCAAGGTCGTGACCAATTCCAACCCCATAGCTTTCCTATTGAGTCGATGAATCATCAATGAGAAGTACGCTTGTTGGATCATTATCCTTCAGGAATTCGATCTTGAATTTTTCACACCCAAGAGAAATAAAGTTTTAGCCCTTACTGAAGTCATTTCTGAATTTTCTACCAGTACGCGTGATCCGCCAGTTAATGATGATTTACTTGATGAGAACTTGTTCGCCATTACTTCGGACGATCCTTGGTATGGAAACATACTTACATATTTGCGAACCCAGAGTTCGCTTCAAATATTGATTGTGATTCTCGATGACATATACGGCACCAAGCCCCCCGCTACCTTCTCATTGGTGACGATCTTTATCATCGCAATGTTGATTATGTCCTTTGTCGCTATCTCACGGATGTTAAAGCTGAACAAGTCCTTAATGCCTTCCATAGCGGTGCTTGTGGTGGCTACCTCTCCAGTTTGGTCACTGCTCAAAAAGTCATGCGCGCTAGGTACTTTTTGCCTTCTCTCTTTAGGTGATTGCATTGAAGTAGTCAAACACTATTCCAATTTCCAATTATTCACCCCAAAGGTGCGAGCTCGACCTGCTCCTCTCTATCCTGTCATATTAGTCGGTCCCTTCTGTAAGTGGGCCATTGAATTCATGGAGTGTCAACCTCCATCTACTGGTAACCACAAGTATATCATCGTGGTGGTTGACTATTTCACCAGATGGGCTGAGGCCATGCCAACATTCAATAACACGATGACTACTGCAACTCTCTTTTTCTTTAATAATGCTATTGCTCGATTTGGGGTTCCGAAACACATTAGAGGAAATTTCAGCGTAAAAGTGCCCATAAGAATTTCATGTAATTTGCATGTCATAATATGTAAACCAATCAAAACGCTTTAAATTTAAAAAGAGGTACATGTAAATATATTGGAGGGAAAAGAAGAAAAACTACTTTTTTTTTTAATTGTATTTTTGGCTTATCTCCTTATAGGTTTACTCAATTTCAAGTTTAGACACTCATTAGACGAGGAATTAAATTACACATCCAACAAGTACCCATTATGCATACCTTTGAGAATAACCACCTTGATAAAAAATGTAGATACATAAAAAAGCGTGTTTTAACACGTTTTTTTAATGTATCTGCAATTTTTTATCAAGGTAGGTCTTCTCAAAATTATGCATAATGGGTACTTGTTGGATGTGGAATTTAATTCCACATCTAATGAGTGTCTAAACATGAAATTTGAGTAAACTTATAAGGAGATAAGCCGAAAATACAATTAAAAAAAATAGTTTTCTTATTTTCCCTCCAAAATTCATAACTCTTATTTTATTATTTCTCTTTAGGAGGCCACTTTTAAGCTGAAATTTCCTCTAATGATTGGTCTCTGACCATGGCCAACATTTCGAAGATGAGATATCACATGAGCTATCCTCTCTGTTCGGTTTTGAGCACCAATAGTCATTGTCTTATTATCCCTAAGGTAATGGTCAAGTTGAAGCGGTTAATAAAATCCTTAAAAATATGCTTCAACGGACGGTGAATAAGCACAAAACCAACTGGCACCTTATTCTCTTCCCTGCTTTGTGGGCCTATATAACTTCTTTTAAAACAACCACCAGGTTTACTCATTTCCACCTCGTTTTTGGCAAGGAGGCAGTCTTACTGATCAAGTGTGGAATACCCTCCCTTCACCTAGTCGTCAAACTTCTCCCTGACACCCAACCTTTAGAACAAAGAATTATCATGCTTTAATGCGCTTCCAAAGACTGTCGCGTTGCATTGCAAACCATTGAAGTGACCAAGAAGCACATTGAAGCTCAATATGACCGAAAAGTCCAACCTTGTACTTTTCATGAAGGTGATCTTATTCTAGCGTATGACTAAGATCATGATGTCCTTGTTCATGGGAAGTTTGACTCATTATGGCCAGGACCTTACATCATTAGTAAGGATTTGGGCAAGGGGGCACACCTTCTAGAGGATTTCGAAGGCCAAATCCTTCCTAACCCTCGCAATGCACTTTACCTCACGAAATTTTACCCATAGCATCTCTCATTGACATGCGTGTTTTATTTCTGTCATGCATTTAGGTAGCCTGCATTGTCCATCACCATCTCATTTGTTGTCTTTTGGCGCATTTCAAATAGATCCATCATCCACACCATATATTGGTTATGCCGATGGTGCAAGTCGCTTCTCCTGGAATCTAGCCTCGGCAGCTTGGGCCATTTTTACCCCCTTGCATTCATTAGTCCTCTCCAACGGCGTATGCATTGGATCTACCACCAATAACCAGGCCGAATATGATGCAGTGATAGGTTTGTTAGTCAACACCCTTGATCATCGCATCTTTCATATTCATGTTCATTTAGATTCCTTGTTGCTTGTCATGCAATTAAATGGTATCATGTGAATAACCATGTCCTTTTTAGAAGATATTTACGAGTGAAGTTCTTAATGCGTGAATTTGAAACCATTACATTCAGTCATGTACCTAGAGCCCATAATCACTATGTAGATAACATTGCAAACAATATTCTAGATTGGAAATTATCACATGCATTTAACACAAGACAATAATAAAACAAATGGTGAACCATATCTTGTCATATAACGAAAGATTCATATCCATATTATGTATCGACAAAATCATAAATGTTTGGAGTCCACTACTATTAATACATCTGACATGCCCATAGCATGTTACAAATCAAAACTGGGGGCACCACATGCTCCTGCATCTAATCACTATCTAGAGGGTCCCAAGCCAATGGATCGGCTCCACCAGCCCACAGATCATGAGCTGCTTGTCCGGCCATCGCCATGCGATGCATGACCCCTCGCCACTCAGAGGGTAGCCCTATGCATCCTTCGATGTACTGGTCCTCAAGATCATGCCAGCCGCACTATGATACATCGGTCAACATTAGCTCACACCTACATCGTACATCCTCCAGTAGAGCCTCATAGTTAGGTCTCTGGTCTCCTCTCGCTCCACTAGATTTCGCAGCCCCAGGCGCTATGGGTCATCCCATATACCCTGTCAGCTTCACCAATGCTATATCTACATACCAAAAGTCATGAATCAGTACCACATACATATTCTAAAACATTAAATGCATCATAATATATAGTAACTTTCACTTACCATCTAGTCCCCATTCTCGACCCGGCATAAGTGGCAAGTTAGGGTCCCCTTGAAATTTCATACCAATGTATGGATAGTCGTCTATGTACAGTGACATCTGATACCAATGTGCGAAGAACTCAGGTTGGAACACCCATCTGACTCCCTCGCCTCCTCCTCTCCGCAGTAGCTGCCCCCAGTGGTGCATCCTGGGCTCCCATGGGCCCCCATCCTGGATCTGCATATGAGGTTGAAGTGTGGGGATATTCTCAAACAAGAACAAGCACAACATCATACCAAAAGCACAATCATGGTTCACCTATTGCTTGCATAATGAAAATTATCGTTTCACCAACGAAAGCATCATTTGGGCCCACCCATAGCAGGTCCCACTTAGAACAGTCTCTACGAACATCATCTGCCCCCGAGTGATGTGATGGAACGACTGGTTGCCCAAGATCTACAGTACTATTGTAGAAACATCCCATGTCTCTAGCCGCTCTAGATCACTGATCAGTATGATCGTGCCCTTAACACAAATATCCGGTCTACAGTGGTGCCCCACAAACTCTGATATGTTCCTCCCACGCAGTAACACTGGATGTATATTTCCCACTACCCTTAGTGGCGAGAGTCCAATCAAGAAGTAGATATCCTAGATGGTAAACTCAATCCTGTGTCCATAAACCATAAAGGCCTCCTGGTCTGGATCCCAATAGCTGACTATCCTCAATAGTAAGGGTCGCCTACCCTCATTAGTGGGTTCTCAACCAACTTGAGAACCTCATATCTTGCAAGTGCTCCTCGTACCACCTAATCCCCCTGGATCTCAGCAAGAAGTGCATCCAAATCCCTCTCTCACCAGTTGATCCTCAAATCTGCCATACCTACACAAAACCATCATGTTTGTCAGCTCAAAGAAGGTAAACTGCATCATAAACCATCAAGTCCCTGTCCTCAGCCAAAAACAACCCAAATCTCACCTTTAGTCCAACTGCTGGGCCTTTGCGGCTGCCGAGCTCTAGTCTCCCCTCACAGAGCTCCGAGCCGAGTCACGGATAGGCTCCAAAAGGTGCGAGACGGCCACCTACCCGCAAATGATGAACCTAATCTGAAAAACTAAACCGCTAAAAATGAAGAGTAAGGTTAGGCCACCTACCTGCAAATGACGAATCCTAATTCCAACGGTTGGTTTTCCACTACTATCACCGCAAGATTTAGGGCCTTCTCCTCCTCTACAAATTCACCACAGCTCCTTTAGCAAATGAATCAAATTGGAGGGAAATCACCCTATTAAAAGAAAAAAACCTAAATTTTCTTTCACCAATTGCGACCAAACCGTAGCTCGCTTTGATGAACCATCAACACTGTTGGAAAGCTCTCACCGAGCACTATATTGGTATCCTTTTGTTTTTGGTAATTTAACACTTCACTAGGAAGCCATTTTTCCAAGAAGGGTCACTTTGCTGCCTCTTAAAATTGGATTTCTTCACTTGTGCTACTTGTACTTGAGGCACCACTTTGCCTTAATACTTGTCAACGCGTGCATCGATTTTCATCATGAGTAACCATATTTTTCTCATGTTTTTATGGTCCCCACTAGGCTTATTCTCTGTGGAAACATCATTGAGTCACCCTTGTTAAGAGCATCCAAGTTGAGTCATCATCGCATTCATGGAGTCTATCCCGAGTCCCTTCACCTCTTGTTACAGTGTTCCATCCATTTGCACCTTGTCCCTCTCTCGTGTCACCCATTTTGGCCTCCAGTCAGACTGTCCCCCTTCCCCTCAGGAATCGAGTCAGTCGCTGCCAGGGCATCCATGCTTTTTATGCTCTGACAAAGGAAGTCATCTGTCTGCTACTCAGTACCCCTATTCCATCATCATCCCTGGTGTTAGTCCATTAGTCGCTTTACTATGATCCCTCGTGCCTTAGATGAGGATTCCATATTGCCTCACCTATGTCAGACCTCCTTCTATCGACAACAACACATTCATTCCAGAAGACAGGTCTAGAGGATGATGTACCTTGGTTGCAGCTTCCATTATTGTTCGGTGCCTCAGATCGGGCAAAGGGACTCTCATTGCCTTTAACTTGATTGTTTCTCATTCCACTCGGCTTGACTCATTATTACATGATCGAGATTCGTATACTTCGATGATCCAGCGATCAACATATTGTACTAGTATTTCCGGGTATGTGTGATATGTTTTAGACCTCATGAGGGGTGGCCCTTCGGGTAGCCCCCCACATGCCAGTTGACTCATATTATGCTACGGCGTCGGATCTTAGCCGCTTACTGATGTTAAGTCCCTATATTAATAGTGTAGCCCCTTATTATGTTAGTGTATCCCCACTTATTGTTATTATTGTACCCCTGTAACCCCCATATTGTTATTATTGTGCCCTTACATTATTATTGTTAGGTCGGCTAGGATTACATTGTGGCCCCACTAGGATTATATTGTGGCCCCATGGACTCCTATATATAGAAGGAGGGTTTGTTCATTTGTATCATCCAAGAATTGTGCATTTATGTAATGTATTGGAGGTTTCCCTCTCGAAGTGGCTTATTTCTAAGGCGTTTATATCTCTTTTCTTCTATTTTTGAAGCTGGTTACACAACATTTGGTATCAGAGCTTTGGGATTCTAGGGTTTCGCTGCTCCAAACAGGTCATCGTGGAATTTTCGCTATAACTTTTTTCTACGAAGCTTCAGAAGCTGAAATTTCTAGGGTGCGAAGCTGAAATCTTGAGGAAGGTTGTCTAAAAATTTCAGATCTTGGTTCGCAATATTTGAGGAGATATCATCTGTGGAAGTTAGGTATTTTTTCAGGCTCATAAACAGGTCATCGTGGAAATTGCGCTATAATTTTTTTTGTACGAAGTTTCAGAGTCTGAAATTCATATGGTGCGAAGCTGAAATCCTGAAGAAATTCGTCAAAAAATTTCAGAGCTTGGTTCGCAATATTTTTGGAGATATGATCTGTGGAAGGTAGTGCTTTTTCAGGCTCCTGAATTTCATCTCAAAGAGGTGATCGTGGGAAACGTTCAATAACTCTCTCTCTGAAGATTGGATTGGAGTGCCGTCAAAAGTGGTCACAAGTACACGGCCTGTAGTTTCTTGGCTATCAATTTCAGAGACAAAGGACAAAACAGTGACACGTGGCAAGTCGTACAAGTTCGCTCTACTGAACCAGTCCAGAATTAGGTCATTGTGGGAGATTGGACACAACTTTGCCTTGGGGAATCCAAATTAGATCAGACCTGTGGCATTTGAAAGAAGCTTCAGAGGGCTACTACAGGGCTGAATTTCATATATCGAAGATTTTCAATCACAGAGAGAATCAAATTTCAATATCGAGCTCCTCAAAAGAAAGAGAAGGGTGTGTATTTGGTTTTTAAAATTGCATAACGTTTGTTTGAAAAATCAATTGAAGTGATTCCAAGTGCATATTTTAGAATTTTTATCAGTATTGGGTTCTATAATTCCTCCAAAAAATAATTTCATACCCATTAATCCCTCAAAAAGCTATACTATGACGCATGAAGAGGAAGAGTTGCAGTATGAGATATCAAAATTACGGTACCAAGTGCAACAAGTTTCGATCTTACGAAGAGCAAGTGAAGATGAAATAGATGATTTAAAAGTAGAAATGGAGGCTAAGTTGGATGGTTTGAAGGATCAAATAATAGCAAATATGGATGATAAATTAGTGGAAGATCACATCGAGCATCAACAACAAGTTCTCCAACTCTCAAAGGATAACCCAACTTTGGTGCAGAATCGAATGAAACAACAGGAAGATCAACATGACCTGGAAAGAAGTTATGAAGTAGTCATAGAAACAAGAACTCGACAAGTACGATCAATTTCAGAGTATCTCGGCAAGTGGAAGAACTTTCCTGTAGAAGATTCCACATGGGAGGATGAGAATTTTATACAGAAGCATCAAGAAATAATCAAGCGTTGAGGACAACACTTGTTTGAAGGAGAGGGGCATGTTAAGTCCCTATATTAATAGTATAGCCCCTTATTATGTTAGTGTAGCCCACCTTATTGTTATTATTGTACCCCTGTAACCCCCATATTGTTATTATTGTGCCCTTAAATTATTATTGTTAGGTCGGCTAGGATTACATTGTGGCCCACTAGGATTACATTATGGCCCCATGGACTCCTATATATAGAAAGGGGGTTTTGTAAATTGTATCATCCAAGAATTGTTCATTTATGTAATGTATTGGAGGTTGCCCCCTCGAAGTGGCTTATTTCTAAGGCGTTGATATCTTTTTTCTTCTATTTTTGGAGCTGGTTACACAACATGCAGTGCCCATATCATGCATGTATCATTTAGACGATCCATTCATATTTTCAAAGCCCTTTCCTATTTAGCAGGGCTTATTTGGTTGTTATTATGTCTCACGTACTCATATATTATTGTATTCAATCTTGGATCATGTTTTTCCAGGCGCAGTATGTATGTGGGATCCATTACATTTTTGTCTAGCCCATTTTATGCAAGCATGTCATGTACCATTTATCATGTACTTTATAGCTTAGTTTCATTTTGCTGGACGCACCATTATTATTTGTACTTTGTCAACTCGGCAGGCATATGTATGCCTCCCCTGCCTCATTGAGAACAATACCCAAAAGTTAATGGAGACTTATATCATTTGTAGGTCTTTCTCCCTCGGTTATTGTCCTCTCTCACTTCACTCTGTCTATGTATCTCTCTCTCTATGACTCCCCTTCAGTGTCTATTGATTGTGTTCTTACAACGTACTTCGGTAATACAATTAGCTCCTAACGCTCGCACGTTGGGGGGCAATCTGTTACACAAAAATTTGGTCATGTAACCATTTACAATTAGATGGATCAAAATAAACCATGTAAGACCAATTTTACCATATTAAAATTGCTTTCACTATAATAAATAATTTAATAAACCATATTTATAAAGTTATTTATGGTTAGAACAAGAAAACACACGAGGAACAATTAAATAAATCCTTAGTTATTTGATTTTCCTCTAGGAATAATTAATTAAACCAATATTTAAATAATATTCCTGGTCATATTTAACCCAATTATGAGAAATAATTAGGTAAATCATTATTTATCTTATTTTTCTCTAGGAATAATTAATTAATCATTATTTAGTTATTATTCCTTGTTAAATTTGACTAAATCAGCTAGAAATAATTAAACAAATCATTATTTGTTAATTATTCCTTAAACACATTCTTGAAATGATAAATAAATCATTTATTTTTTTATTATTTCTAAATAAAGGTATTTAACCAATTTAAATACCTTTTCCCTCCAACAAAATATAATAAAATATTCCAAGCAGTTAGATCTAGATCTTGGTTAATAATATTTTATTATTATCCATTATCGAGGATAACCCATTATTTTGTTATAAATAGGAGGGTTTTCCATTCATTCTTCACTTTGATCACTTTCATTTTCGCGCTTTGATCATTCTCATTGCTGCTACTATTTTCTGATGTAGGAGCATCTAGACTTAGCCAACAATGTGATTATGTGTTCACATGTTGTGGCTAACATGAGGTGGATAAACATTGGTCATTAATATTTTACTTAGTTTTAAACGAGAGAAGTTAGTTTGTTTGGGTTTGCTAAATTAATTAGGAATAAAATAAAAATTGGTTTCTCCCTGCGAGGAGATCAAGCCAAGTAAGATAAGAGTTTAGAAATAGGGTAGCATTTGTTTGTTGAGAGTGGTTCAAACAGAAATCTATTTAGAGACAAGAAGGACTGTTTCAGTGAGATATATATATGTATGAATAGGTGTGAGGAAAATATAACGAAGGGTGAAAAAGAGTGAGGTGAGTGTGAAATAGGTGTGCGAGAGGAGAGAGCAAAGAGAGCAGAAATAATTGTAATATCAAGCCGACCAAGGACTTGGCTCTACAATTTCATTTATTATTAAATTCCAAGTGTTTTGTAATTGATCTGGCTCTCTTTTTGAAACCATTGTCTTAAATATTTGTTAAAACGTGTATGTATCAATTGCACATTCAGAGATCAATCAGATTGCGGGCGCGACGAGGACCATGGATTTGACACCAATCAACGAGAGAGATCTCATCGCAGTTGGAGGACATCACACATCGCACTGAATAGTGTTTACAGTTAAGAGTTTCGCAAGTTAATTTGTTTAACTTGCGACATGAAGTGAGAAGGCAGAGATATAACGTGGATCCTCGGATCGAGAAATAAACCAACGACGGAGATTACAACGCCCGAAAAGCGATTTCACAAATCAAAATATTTATAAGTTAAGAGTTAAGTTGTCGCAAGGTAAAATAAATTGTTTGCGATGAGAAGTGGGGAGGACACGTGTTGGCTCAGCGCAACATCGCAGTTCGCAAGAAACAAGATTTAAGTGTTAAGTTAAGCTGCGAATTGTGCGAAGTGTGATCGTCGGTGATTGGTCGGGCGTGTCGTGGGACCCTCCAATAAGAAGATCTGCGTATATGATTTGTTTTTGAGTTTATGTGTGTATGTTTAAGTTACCGTTGTTGATCGCGCACATATGTATGTTTCACAAACTCCGAGGTTTGAAATCCGTTACGAATAAAAAATTGTATGGACCCATAAACTATATAGTTCTGCACGTATTCTAATATTTGTGCAGCTAGTCTGCATCATTTGGTATCAGAGCAGACTTGAGTTCTGTTCTTGAAGGTTGAAGCAAAGATGCCACCCAGGAGAGGAGCTGGCATAGGTCGGGGAAGGCCAGAAGCAAATGCAATTCTGCTGGATGAAATTTTACATCTTCATACAAGAATGGAGATAGTAGAGGTTGCTAAGAAGAGAGCACCTGAAGAAGGAGATGTCAACGTAGCAGAGGAAAATTCTGAGGAAGAAGAAGTGACAGAAGACAAGGAAGCTAAAGTTTTCAAGATATTGACAAAGGTTAGTGGGAAACTGAGGATGGAGATTCCTTCATTTGATGGGAACCTTAATGTGTATGAACTGATGGATTGGATCAGTTCAATGGATAAGTATTTCGATTTGGAAGAGACTGAAGATAAGAAGAAGGTCAAGTATGAAGCTACCAGGCTGAAGGGCCATGCATATCTCTGGTGGGATGAACTACATACATCCAGAGTTAGAAAGGGAAAGCCTAAGATCAAGCAGTGGGATAAAATGATAAGGAAGTTGAAGAATAAGTTTATGCCAAAGGACTATCAATTGAATTTGTTCAAGCAATTGAAAAATTTGAGGCAGAAAGGAATGAATGTCAAGGAGTATACAGAGGGGTTTACAAGTTGAGCATTAGAGCAGGACATGCTGAAGATGATATGGAGAAAGTAGCCAGATACATCAATGGCTTAAGGTATGATATACAGGATGAAATCAATTTGTTGAGTTTGAAGACAATTGAGGATGCCTATCAAGCAACTTTGAAGGCGAAGGAGAAAATATTGAGGAAGAAAAGTCAGAGGAATAGAGGTAAAAGTCCAACAAGAGGATGAGGAAATTTCAGAGCAAGATTTCAGCACTCTCAGAATGAAACAGGAGAGTATTTATTACTCAAAAGAGTATTGCTTAAATCAGATAAGGGAGAAAATGAGCGAGCGCATAGGAAGAGTCTATTAAGGACTGTATGCAAATGTAAAGAAAAGTGCTGCAAAGTTGTGATTGATAGTGGAAGCACTGATAATCTTGTTTCCACAGAGATGGTTGAGAAATTTGGGTTGAGTAAGGTGGTACACCCTACTCCTTAAAGAGTGTCATGGCTACAGAAGGGACATCAGATTTTGGTGACATAAAAGTGAAAAGTAGTGATACAGATAGGTACCTACAAGGATTTCATATTGTGTGATGTGATGCCAATGGACGTGTGCCATGTATTGTTGGGAAGACCTTGGAAATTTGATAGAAAAACCATTCATAATTGAAAAAGGAATACCTACACCATAGAGAAGGACAGGAAGAAGCACACATTTATACCTTTGAAGGATGAATCAGATAAAGGAACAATTGAGAATAATGTTATGCTAATCACTGTAAAGGAGTTGCCGCAAGAAGTAAACAAGGAGAAAGAAATGCATTTTGCTATTGTGGGTAAACCAAAGGTAATTCTGACTTCTACTAATTTAAACAATCTGCCTGTGGAAATTAAAGATCTATTAGATGATTATGCTAATATAGTTTTTGATGAATTACCAAGTAAATTGGAACCAATCAGAAGTATCAGTGATCACATAGATTTAATACCTAGTGCAATTTTTCCAAACAAAGAAACATATAGAATGAATCCTCGAGAGAATGAAGAAGTTGGAAGACAGGTACAGGAGCTGTTAGATAAAGGAATAATCAAATAAATTCTTAGTCCATGTGCAGTACCAACCATGCTTAGTCCAAAGAAATGAAGTGAGTGGCGCATGTGTACTGATTCTAGAGCCATAAACAAGATCACTATCAGGTATATATTTCCATTTCCACGCATAGATAAGTTGATGGATTGTTTAAGTGGTTAAAAATATTTTATGAAAATAGATCTGAAGAGTGGATACCATCAAATAAGGATTAGAGAGGGTGATGAATGGAAGACTTCTTTTAAGACCAACAATGGATTTTATGAATGGTTAGTGATGCCTTTTGGGCTCACTAATGCACCAAGCACAATTATGAGACTAATGAATGAGGTTTTGAAAGAGTATGCAGAAAAGTTTGTGATAGTCTATCTTGATGACATTCTGATTTTCAGTCAGAGTAAGGAAGAGCATTTAGAGCATGTCAAGCTGGTGTTAAGTACTTTTCAAAAGGAGAAGTTGCTCATAAATTTGAAAATGTGTAGTTTCATGCAGAAGGAGCTCATTTAATTTGGATTTACAGTCTCAGAGGGAGGCTTGAAGATGGACCCAAAAAATATTTAGGTAATAATGAATTGGCCAACTCCGAGAAGAATATTTGAGGTAAGGAGTTTTCATGGTCTTGCAAGTTTTTACAGAAAGTTTATAAGAAGTTTTAGTCAGATCTATGCACCAATAATTGAAACTATAAGGGAGATAAACCAGCCATTTAACTGGACAGAAGCAACAAATCGGAATTTCAAGTTATTGAAGAAGAGGATCACTGAAAGACCTGTTTTGGCTTTGCCAAATTTTGATAAAACATTTCAAGTTGAGACTGATGCTAGTGGGATAGCAATTGGAGCTGTCTTGAGTCAAGAGCATAGACCGATAGCTTATTTCAGTGAAAATTTAAATGAGGCCAAGAAGAAGTATTCATCCTATGATAAGGATTTCTATGCTATTGTGCAGGCTTTAAAGAAATAGAGGCATTATTTGTTGCCTAAGGAATTTGTGTTGTATTCAGATAACCATGTGCTACAGTTCATAAACAATTAGTCGAAGTTGAACCAAAAGCATGAAAAGTGGGTGGATTTTTTGCAGAGTTTTACCTTTGTAATCAAACATAAAAGTGGTAAGTCAAACAAAGTTGTTGATGCTTTAAGTAGAGTAAATTTGATTATGCAGGAATTGAAGATTTGCATTTTGGGGTTTGAAGAGATGATTGAAATGTATGAGGAAGACACAAATTTCAAAGAAATATATGCAGCTGTTAAGAATCCAGTGATTCATAATAGAAGCCAATGGTTATATTACTTGATCCAAGAAGGATTGCTGTTCAAGAATAATAAACTGCGCATACCTAAGTGTTCCATGAGGGAAAATCTGATCAAGGAAAAACAAAGTGGAGGATTGTCTAGACACATTGGACAGGATAAAACATTTGCTCAAGTAAGTGATTTTTATTATTGGCCAAAAATGCAAACTGATATCAAAAAGTTTGTTGAGAAGTGCAGGATTTGTCAACATGCCAAAGGAAGAAGCCAAAACACTAGGTTATATCAGCCATTTCCAATACCCAATAGAACCTTGGGAAGTTGTCAGCATGGATTTTGCTTTGGGTTTGCCGAAGACTCAAAGAGGAAATGATTCTATCTATGTTGTTGTAGATAGATTTTCTAAAATGGAACATTTTATTGCTTGTAAGAAAACTAGTGATGCAACTCACATTGCTAATTTATTTTTCTTTGAAGTTATAAGATTGCATGGATTGCCTGTAAGTATTGTTTCAGACAGGGATACACAGTTCATAGGACACTTCCAGAGGACTTTATGGAAGAAGCTGGGTACAAACCTCAGTTTCAGTTCAGCCTATCATACTCAGATAGATGGACAAACTGAAGTAGTGAACATGAGCTTGGGAAACATATTGGGAAACATATTAAGGAGTTTGGTTTACCAAAATCCAAAGTAATGGGACTTAGCCCTTACTCAAGCTGAATTTTCCTATAACGATACTCCTAATCGGCGTAATGGAATGAGTCCATTTCAGATTGTTTTTGGGATGCATCCAAGAGGGGTGTATGAAATTAGAAATTTGAGCAAACAAGAGACAAGGAGTCTAAAGCTGAAGAATTTGCAAAATAGATACAGAGGTTGCAGGAAGATGTCAAGCAGAGCTTACAGAAGAACACCCAAAAGTATAAACAAAGAGCTGATATGAAGAGGAATGAAAGGGAGTTTCAAGTGGATTATTTAGTCATGGTTTATCTAAGGAAGGAAAGGTTTCTAGTCGGGACTTATAACAAATGAAAAATGAAAAATATAGGACCATGTAGAATTTTGAGGAAATGTTTCTTCAAATGCATATGAGAGTGAATTACCAGCAGGAATTGGAATATCACCCAAATTTAATGTTGTAGATTTGTACCTATACAAAGGAATAAAGGAAGAGCTACAAGAAGAATCTATAGAAGAGGAAGACCAAACTTTGACTTTTAAGGAACAGATGCTAAAGACAACAAAGAAAGAAGTGGAAGCCATTTTGGAGAAAAAAGCAGCAAAGAAGACCAAAGGACAAACCTACTATCAATATCTAGTCAAATGGAAAGGACACCCTGTGGAAGATGCCAATTGGATGACAACAACAGAGTTACAAAAGTTTAGTACAGATCTTGAAGAACTGATGGATCTGTTTTTTCTTCCCCGAGAGTCTGATGCAAGAGCATCCAGACTTAGGCAACAATGTGATTATGTGTTCACATGTTGTGGCTAACATGAGGTGGATAAACATTGGTCATTAATATTTTACTTAGTTTTAAATGAGAGAAGTTAGTTTGTTTGGGTTTTCTAAATTAATTAGGAATAAAATAGAAATTGGTTTCTCCTTGTGAGGAGATCAAGCCAAGTAGGATAAGAGCTTAGAAATAGGGTAGCATTTGTTTTTTGAGAGTGGTTCAAACAGAAATATATTTAGAGACGAGAAGGACCGCTTCAATGATATATATATATATATATATATATATATGAATAGGTGTGAGGAAGATATAGCATAGGGAGAAAAAGAGTGAGATAAGTGTGAAACAGGTGTGCGAGAGGAGAGAGAAGAGAGAGCAGAAATAATTGTAATAACCAACTGACCAAGGGCTTGGCTTTGTAATTTCATTTATTATTAAATTCCAAGTGTTTTGTAATTGATCAGGCTCTCTGTTTGAAACCATTTTCTTAAATCTTTGTTAAAATGCGTATGTATCAATTGCACAGTCAGATATCAATCAGATTGCAGGCACGACGAGGACCATGGATCTGACACCAATCAATGGGAGAGATCTCATCGCAGTTGGAGGACATCACACATCACACTAAATAGTGTTTATAGTTAAGAGTTTCACAAGTTAAATTTTTTATACTGTGACACGAACCAACGACGAAGATTGCAGCGCCCGGAAAACGATAATATTTAGAAGTTAAGAGTTAAGGTGTCGCAAGGTAAACTAAATTTTTTGCAATGCGAAGTGGAGAGGACATGTGTTGGCTCAATGCAACATCACAGTTCACAAGAAACAAGATTTAAGTGTTAAGTTAAGCTGCGAATTGTCCGAAGTGCGATCGCCAGTGATTGGTTGGGCGTGTCGTGGGACCCTCCAGTAAGAATATCTGTGTATATGCTTCGTTTTTGAGTTTATGTGTGCCTGTTTAAGTTAGTGCTGTTGATTGCACACATATGTATGTTTCACAAACTCTGAGGTTTGAAATCCGCTGCGAATAAAAAATTGTATGGACCCATAAACTATATAGTTACACGCGTATTCTGATATTTGTGCGACTAGTCTGCATCATTTTCTTTGCTTCTTGAGTTCCCATATAGTTCAACACATTTTAGGTTTTCTACACTATCGAGAGAGAGAGAAACTTCTGTATCTGAAGCATTGAGGATAACTAAGAACCCATCCCATTGAGGGGGACTAGTAACACTATTATTTGTTCCCTTCCTATGTGTTATAATATATTCAAAATTCTTTAAATATTTTCTTATATGTTGGATGCATGGAGAAATTCTTATTTCTTTTCACTGTTTAACTTCTTTTACTGCATAGATCTGGTTTTTTGCAGCATTTGTTTTAACTATCGATTGCAAATTTAAAGAAGTTAAGCAACCATATTTTTTGTTAGGGTTGTTTGTCACACACAGCTAAAGTGAGCTCTTTTCGTACACTTGCGTTAAGAATTTATGCTAAAATTCCCCTTCAGTGATCTTGATTTGATGATAGCCACTCCTCAAGTCCAACTTAGTGAAATACACAACATCTTTCAATTGATCAAGTAAATCATCGATTCTAGGAAGAGGGTAACGGTTCTTTACCGTAATCTTGTTCAATGCACAAAAGTCCACACACATGCGCCGTGTTCCATCTTTCTTTGCCACTAAAACGATAGGTGAACCGCATGGCGATGTACTTTTCCGGATGATCCCCTTGTCAAACAACTCTTGGATTTTGTTTTTTAGTTTCTGCATTTTCCATCACTGACATCCTGTACATGCCAATGATAGGAAGAGGACAATCTTGCTGCAATTGAATTTCATGTTGGATTCCTCTTTCAGGAGGCAATCCCTTAGGCTCTTAAAATATCTCATCATACTGGTTAACAACCTTAACCAAATCAAATTTCAATTTTGAATCACAACTTTGAAAGGATTCATTCTCAACATCATTCTTGGGTTTGATCATCAAAAGTACAAATTTATTGCTAGAGTTAACAAGTATCTTCATTTGTCCAACATTCACAAGTGAAAGGTTTAGTTTCTTGTGATGGGCTCTAACAATGTACTCAATACACTCTTTAAACAAGTGATATTTTTTTTTCATGGCGATGAAAGATAGATCTCCTATCATAAAGATATGGGTTTCCCAAAACAATACCACATGTCTTATGACACTACATCAAGCTCTACCTCATCTATGAAGTTTGCAGTAATGACGAATTTAAGTTTTCATTCTAGTTACTTGCAACTTGCATTATCACACACCCAACCTAAAGGATATGGTTTAGGATGAAGAATAATTTCCAAATTCAACTTTTTGACAATGTTCTCAGAAATGAGATTTGCATATGAGCACTATCAACTAGAGTATCAATTTTGTTATGTTTTGAGATGAATCTAATATGGAAAAACTCATTAGGAGAATTTTGAGGTCTAAAATGGGCCTCCTAAGAAAAATGTACAACAAAATAAACTTTATAAGAACCAATAGGATTCAATATGATGATGTCAACCATGGGGGATGATTCACCATTTTTGGAGTAAAAAGGTAAAAATATTAAAAAATAATAAAACTACTTTTTCAACTCATATTTTCAACTTATCTCCCTAAGGTTTTATCAATTTTTGAGAGAGAGTACTTTTTGGATGCAAAATTTAATTCCTCATCCAAGGAGTACCCATGTTTCATACTTTCGATGTACCCTTCTATACGATAAATGAGAACATGAAAAAACTTGATTGCAATCACGTTTTTCATGTATTTCTAGTTTTTTGTGTACCAGGGTCCATCGAAATTATGCAACATGGGTACTCCTTGGATGAAGAATCAAATTATGAATCCGACGAGTGTTTCTGCTTGAAATTTGAGTAAGCCTAGGGATATAAGTTGAAAATATGAGTTGAAAAAATAGTTTTTCCTTTTTTCCCTCTAAAATTTGATGATGTAATCTAATATTATTTTATAATTTCCTTAGGAGGCCCATTTTAGACGTCAAAATTCCCGTGATCTGTTCTTTCTTTTTCACTTTGAGTTTCATTTTGGCTATTTGAAGATTAGTACTAGCAATGGATTCATTACCTTTCAATCCCATAAATGTGACCTTTGTTTCATCTCCCAAATCAGATCCTAAATAATTTTGTGTAGTTGCAACTGTCTTTTTCTTTCCTTTGTTGTTCAATTTTTTGGGTCTCATCTCAGGATGAAGTTTCCAACAATGATCTTCATCGTGATAGTCATTTGAAAAATGATTGCATGTTAATTTTTCTCCCTCTTTCTTGATGGAAGCATTCTTCTTACCTTTTCCTTTGAATTTACCCTTTCCTTTGTCTCCACCCTTGAATGGAATTTTGCTGCCCTCTTGTGGAACAATTTTACCTCTTGCTTCTAGATGTGGTGCCTGTACACAAACCTCATCTAAACTTGTAGGGTTAAACATGAGAATAGTGTGTCTCAAGTAGCTATGTAAACCTCCAATTTATTTGAGTAAAGTCTCTTGAGATGATAAATCTTCACCCAAAATCAATGCTCTCCTTCTAAACTCTTGGGTATAACTTTGCACACTTTGACCCTTTAATTGCCTAAATTTTTGCCAATCCATGATATCTTTTTCCATGTATGCTAATGGATAAAATTATCTTCTTATTTCAACAAAAAAATCATTCCAAGAAGATAGAACCTTACCACGTTTCTTCATGTTCTCTTGAGTTTTGGCTTCCTACCAAATGAGTACTGCACTTTCCAACCTTAATGAAGCAAGCTAAATCTTGGTCTCATCATCCTTTATCCTTTGTATCCTACAATACAGTTCAAGCCGACAAACCCAATTATATAATCTCTTAGGATTTACCTCTCCATTATAAATATTCAATTCAAAATTTATGTCAAGTTTTAAAAGTGGAGTTTTATGTTGTGAAACCAACTCCAAAATAGAATAAAAGAGATATCAACGCCTTAGAAATAAGCCACTTCGAGGGGGCAACCTCCAATACATTACATGAATAAACAATTCTTGGGTGATAAAAATTACAAAACCTCCTTTCTATATATAGGAGTCCATGGGGCTACAATGTAATCCTAGTGGGGCCACAATGCAATCCTAGCCGACCTAACAATAATAATTTAAGGGCACAATAATAACAATATGGGGGTTACAGGGGTACAATAATAACAATAAGGGGGTTACAATAAAAACAATAAGGGACTACACTATTAATATAGGGACCTAACATGCCCCTCTCCTTCAAAAAAGTGTTGTCCTCAACGCTTGAGTAGCTCTCAGTGCTTCTGTATAAAATTCTCATCCTCCCATGTAGAATCTTCAGTGGGTAAGTTCTTCGACTTGATGAGATACTCTGAAATTGATCGATTCCGTAGTTGTCGAGTTCTTGTTTCCATGACCGCTTCAGGTTCCAATATGATTTTTCCTTCCTCATCAAGTTCTGGAAATATTGTGTGAACTGGAAGATTTTCACCTATAACCTTCTTTAAGCATGAAACATGGAAAACTGGATGTACTCGCGAAGAAGCAGGAAGCTCCAATTTGTATGCCATAGTACCAATCTTTTGCAACACCTTGTAAGGACCATAGTACTTTGGCGATAATTTATTATCCTTCTTTGCTTGCTTGAGGGACATTTGTTTGTATGGTTGTAGCCGTAAAAATACCCGATCTCCTACATCAAAACTTCTCTCGCTACGATGTTGATCTGCCTGTTGTTTCATTCGATTTTGTGCCAAATTCAGGTTATCCTTTAAGATTTGGAGAACTTCTTGCTGATGCTCGATGTGATCTTCCACTGCTTGAACCTTCGAATTTTCCCTCAAAGATGATGTGATGGATGGTGGATGATATCCATAAAGTGCCATAAATGAGGTCATTTTTGCTGCAGTATGGAAGGAAGTGTTATACCACCATTCAGCAAGAGGTAACCACTTGACCCATTGTGTTTGTTTATCAGATACAAAACAACGAAGATATCCTTCCAAACATTTATTACTATCTCAGTTTGACCATCAGATTGAGGATGATAAGATGAGCTATGAGCTAATTGAGTACCCAAACAAGAAAATAACTCCCTCCAAAAATTTCCAGTAAAAATGGGATCTCTGTCGCTCACAATAACCCTTGGGCTTCCATGTAGCTTTTGAATTCTATCCATAAATGTAGTAGCAACTGTACTTGCTTTAAATGGATGAGATAATGCACAAAGTGTGCATACTTGGTAATTCTATCAACTACCACCATGATGACACTCTTTCCTTCGGACTTAGGTAAACCTGTGATAAAATCCATTGAAATCTCCTCCCAACGTTGACTTGGAATGGATAAAGGATGTAGAAGTCCCGGGGTCTTAATTGTCTCCACTTTATTCTGCTGGCAAACCAAACATTCCGCCACAAACTTTTGAATATCAGATTTAAGGCCATCCCAAAAAGATTCTTTCTTCACCCTGTGGTAAGTTTTTAAAAATCCTGAGTGTCCTCCTAAAGGAGAAGTGTGCAATTCCAAAAGAATATTTTGTTTTAGTTGGGAATTCTTACAAAGATATAAGCAATCTTTGTACCATAAGGAATCATTTTTCCAACTAAATGTATCGGATGTACTAGGATCTTGCTGCAACTTTTGAATGAGTGTCCATACATCTTTGTCCTTCTTCCATTCATCTCTTGCTTCGGTTATCCAATCTGGTTGGATAATAGAAATGGCACAAAGCAATGCTTCCACCTCTTCATTCTTTCTTGAGTGTGCATCTGCAACAACATTAAGCTTTCCTTTTTTGTAGATTATTTCAAAGTCATAACCCAACATCTTTGTGACCCATTTTTGTTGCTCTTTTGAAGATAGTCTTTGTTCCAAAAAGTGTTTAAGACTATCATGATCAGTTTTTACCTTGAAGTGTCTTCCCATTAGGTAAGTTCGCCATTTCTTTAGTGCATGCAGTATTGCTAACATTTCCTTCTCATTAATAGGTTTCTGTAAATACTTTCCTTTGATTGTACGACTTTCAAAAGCAATGGGTCTTCCTTCCTACATTAAAACTGCACCAATTCCATTTCCTGAGGCATCACATTCCACAATAAAGGTTTTTGTGAAGTTTGGCGTAGCTAAGACCGGTGCATGGCACATTGCCTCCTTAAGATGTTCAAAGGCCTTAGTTGCTTCAGGAGTCCATGAAAATGCATCTTTCTTCAATAATGTTGTTAGAGGTGCTGCTATTCTCCCGTAATTCTTAACAAACTTGCGATAATACCCTGTTAACCCGAGAAATCCTCGCAACTGCTTTATGGTTGTGGGGACTTTCCATTCCTTAATGGCTTTAATTTTGTGAGGGTCTACTTTAACACCCTCGTGAGATACAATATGACCCAGATATTCCACCTCTTGTACTCCAAAGAAACATTTGGATGTTTTTGCATATAATTGTTTTTCCTGCAATAGTTTGAGCACCCTGTCAACATGTTCAACATGATCCTTCCAAGACCTGCTGTAGATTAATATATCATCAAAAAATACTAGCAAAAATTTTCTAAGGAAGGGTTTGAAAATGGAATTCATCAACCCTTGAAATGTAGAAGGTGCATTGGTAAGGCCAAGAGGCATGACCAAAAATTCATAATGACCCTCATGATTTCGAAATGCTGTTTTCGGAATATCTTCAGTCTTCATTCTAATTTGATGATATCCTGAATGAAGATCCAACTTGGTAAAATAAATTTCTCCATGTAATTCATCCAATAATTCATCAATCACGAGAATGAGAAATTTATCTTTAATGGTGAGCTTATTGAGCTCCCTATAATACGGACACATGCGCCATGATCCATCCTTATTTTTTACCAATACTACAGGAGCAGAGAAAGAACTTTGACTAGGTTGATTTATACCCGCCTCTAACATTTCTGCAATCATGCGTTCAATTTCGCTCTTTTGGACATAAGGATATCTATAAGGCTTGATGTTTGGAGGAACACTTCGTGGAATCAAATGAATAGCATGATCACGATCACGAATAGGTGTGAGCCCTTTAGGAGTTTCAAACATCTTGGAATGATTTTCCAAGACTTTTTGGAGATCTACAGAAATAGATGATTTTGATGTTGGAACTTCTAGTGAGCATAATTGTGCAATTATGCCTCGTTGTTCTTTCTTTAGAAGTTTTTTCATGACATTAGAGCTTATTATCTTTCCCGACTTCCCTACAATACCCCGTAATTCGACTTCCTTTCCTTTTGAAAAAAAATTCAAGAAAAGTTATTGAAAATTAAAAGCTACTGTCCCCAAATATTGTAACCATTGTACTCCTAGTACAACATTAGCACCTCCCATAGGAATGGAAAGCATTGGACTATTCAATACATATTCCCCCATGGTTAGCTTGATATTATGGCATTTTCTAGAGCAATTTATAGTTCCTCCATTTGCAACCATCACTTGACATTATGGTGTTGGGTATAGGAAAAAATTCAATTCCTTGGCTACCTTACAATGAATAAAATTATGGGTGCTACCTGAATCAATCAACACTATTACCTTTTTCTTCCTGATATGTCCTTCTATCTTGAGAGTTTGAGGAGTGGTAATTCCTGCCAATGAATTACACGATATGGTCGGACTCATTTCTTCCTCTTCTAGGGATGGTTCCTAGTGTATATCCTCTTGTTGTTCATTTTCTTCTTCCTCTTCACAATCTATGTAAAATAATTTCTTCTCAGCACACTTATGACCTTTAGTGTATTTGCTATCACAACTGTAGCAAAGCCCTTTTGCTCTTTTTTCTTCCAATTGTTGTGGTGTCAACCTTGTGGGTTGTGGAAATCTAGGAGTAGCAACACTTCCATCTTTATAGAAGTGAGTGGTAGGCTTCCTTGTCGCCATAATTTTACATTCAATTTTTCTTTCCAACCTGAATGCCTTCTCCAATGAATCAGGTTCCAAAATGCGAACTTCATGTTGGATGTTAACCTTTAAAGTACCTATGAAGAGATCAATCCTGTGTTCCTATGAAATATCAGTTACCCTTATATTCAATTTTTGGAAGTCCTCAATTTGCTCCCATACTGAACACTTTTGTTTGAGATTTATCAATTGGCTAAAGAAAGTGTTGCTCTTTGTATCCTCATAATGTGCTATCATTTCCTCCGTAAAAATTGACCAAGTGACAATTTTTTTACGGGAGAAAATCCATTGATACCATACAAATGTATTTTGTTTTAAATGTAAAGTTGTGATGCATACCTTTTGTGTGTTTTGCACATTATTGAGATCAAAATATTGCTCCATCTGTAGTATCCATGCTACAGGATCCTTTCCATCAAACTTCCTCATATCCATTTTTGGAATGTGGTGGTTCTTCCCTCCAACATTAGAGTTTATGAAATCACGATTAATATTTATTTTGTTCTTATCATGAGTTTCCTCTACTATATTTTCACCATTAGGAAACATTTCTTGTATCAACTTTCTCAAACCTTCCATGTCTGTTTTTAGATCATTCTTCATGTTTTCCATCTTAGCTTCCATGTCATCCATCTTGGATTCCATGCCATCTTCCATGCCATCCATCTTAGCTTCCATGCCATTCTTCAAACCATCCATGTATTTCTTCAAACCATCCATCTTAGTTTCCACACCTTTCTTCAAAACTTCCATGTCATTTTTTGTTGCTCTTTGCGAGAGTGAAATTTGTTGCAGTTGCTCTTGTAATTTTGATATGTCATGTTGCCATTCTTCGTCTTCATGAGCCATAGTAGAGCCTTATAAAGGCTTAATGGGTGTTGAATTATCTTTAGGGGCCATTTGAGAATCCAATACTGATATCTATTCTATAATATGCCCTTGGAATCAGTTCAACTTGATTCTTCAAACAAGACTTATGCAATTCGGAAAAAAAAAATACACACCTTTTACTTACTTTTGAGGAGTTCGATATTGAAATTGACTTATCTATATACTTGTAGATCCTCAATATCTGAAATTCAGCCCTGTAGTAGTCCTCTGAAGCTTCTTTAAAATCCCACATGTCTGACTTGATTTGGATTCTTCAAGGCAAAGTTATGTCCAATCTCCCACAATGACCTAATTATGGACTAGTTCAGTAGAGCGAACTTTTACGACTTTCCACGTGTGACTGTTTGCTCCTTTGGCTCTGAAATTTATAGACAAGAAACTACAATCCATTTAATTCCAGTCACTTTTTACAGAATTCCAATCCGATGCTCAGAGAGAGAGTTATGAATATTTTCCCACAATCACCTCTTTGAGATGAAATTCGGGAGCCTGAAAAAGACCTAACTTCCACAGGTCATATCTCCAAAAATATTGTGAATCAAGCTTTGAATTTTTGCGATGATGTTCCTCAGGATTTCAGATTTGTGCTCTAAAAATTTCAGTTTCTAAACCTTCATAGAAAAAACGTTATAGCGAAAATTATGCGATGACATTTTTAAGTGAAATTCAGGAGCCTGCAAAAAGACCTAACTTCCACAGATCATATCTCCGAAAATATTGCGAACCAAGCTCTGAAATTTTGCGACGATGTTCCTCAGGATTTCGGCTTGGCACTCTAAAAATTTCAGTTTCTGAACCTTCGTAGAAAATAATTTATAGCGAAAATTCCACGATGACCTGTTTGGATCAGCGAAACCCTAGAATCCAAAGCTCTGATACCAAATGTTGTGTAACCAGCTCCAAAAATAGAAGAAAAGAGATATCAACGCCTTAGAAATAAGCCACTTCGAGGGGGAAACCTCCAATACATTACATACATGAACAATTCTTGGATGATACAATTTACAAAACCTCCTTTCTATATATAGGAGTCCATGGGGCCATAATGTAATCCTAGTGGGGCCACAATGTAATCCTAGCCGACCTAACAATAATAATTTAAGGGCACAATAATAACAATATGGGGGTTACAGGGGTACAATAATAACAATAAGGGGTTACAATAACAACAATAAGGGACTATACTAGTAATATAGGGACCTAACATTTTACCATGTCCCTTTGGAGAACGTGGAGGTGTTTGTGAAGGGGTTAATGTAGAAGATGATGATGGTGAATATGGTGGTGAGGATGAAGGTGAAGATAAAGGTGGAGTTAAAGGTGGCTTATCACCATTCCCTCCATTATATTTTAGAGACTTGTACCCATCTCCTCCATATACTTTTGGAGGCCTATCTCCATCTCCCTTTGGAGGATTTTAGCTTTCCCTTTGTTGCAACATTGTATTCCTCTCTTCATAGAGAAATTTCACCATTTGTGTCATGTCAAAGAATTCTTTTCTGAAATCCTTCTCATCTTCTAACTATTTTCAGGCTCTCCTTCATGTGCCATGAATGGTGAGGCTTCTGGTGAAACTTGAGGTGAAATTTGTGGTAAATGTGCTCTCCTTTACCTAACTTGAGGACTTGCTACCACAAGCTTTCCGTCTCCTCTTTTGAGCTTCAACCTTGTAAGCATAAGAAACAATTGCAAAAAAATTAAACCCTAAAAAAAAACTAAGAACCAATGCTCTAATACCAAACTGTTCTATATATGTAAACTTCAGAGTTTATGGTGAAAACTGCAAGTGAAATGTTTAGGGTTTTTTAGGCAATTATGTCAATTACTGATCCGGATCTTGGTTGAAATGGACCTCTCGCTGCAATTTTTCTCATAACTTCTGCTATAGTTGATGAAATAAAATTCCATCAAACAACCATTTGAGGTATTGAAAATATATTTCCATTGATATAAGGCATTTTAAATTTGATGACCCGTGGAGTGAGAAAATGATTCCACAAACTCATAGGACACGCGGCGGTGCAATGTTCCAGACAAGTGTAACTTCAATTGCACATATCTCTGAAACCAGGAAACGAAATCAAATTTCGTAAAAAAGCCATTTGAGATAATAAAAAATAATTTGAAATGAGATATTTTTTCACTCTCTAATATGATCTATTGAGACCGTGGAACTTGCATGAAGTTTTCTGAAGATTACTGCAAAACATTGAGACTGAAATGTGTTTCAAACCCTCATTCCCATAGAGTCGTAGCCTGAATCTGGATTTATGACGGAACACAATAAAATACATAAATAAACATAAACACAAAGATGTAGCATAAATAAAACTTCATTTCATTAATGTCAAATGAATGAAATATGCTTATAGACAAAATGCACATAAACTAACTAGGGAGATGGTAGCTTATCTCTGAGAAGAGATGTGGCGGTTACATACCTCTGAACTATGTTACAATGAGAGTCAAGGGCCTTTCTATTATTGAACAATAAGAGAAAAACCTAAACAACCAAAACCCTAACTTGAGGGGACGTAACACCAAGAGTTTATGGGCCTCGTTTGGGTTAGTCAGGCAGCCAAATTCTTGGGGTCGTAACTTGGTCATATTATCTCCGTTTGGCGCGTATGATACCTTGTTGGAAAGATATCTTTGAGGAATACACTATTTAGGGTCTCAAAAAAGATTCGAACATTTTGGACCCAAAAAACTGCTAAAAATAATAAATAAGAAAATTGATGAAACTGACTAGGTGAAATAGGTAGGTGGCCACCAATATCCACTTGAATCATTCCTCCCCCCTTAGGAAGCAATGGTACCCATTGCATTCAGAGTCTTCATGAGGTGGGGAAATTTCTGTTGAACCTGGTCCCTGGTGAACCGCTTTCCCTAGTGAAGGAGTTTGCCTTCTTTGACAACTCGGTATAGCTGGATCTTTTTGAAAATGTAGCCAAACTGTGTCGCCAACCTAGAATTTGTGTGGCACTCAATGTTGATCCTGGCGCTGCTTGTACTTGGTATTGGATTTCTCCAATATGTCGTGGGCCTGTTGGCGGACGTGTTGTATGTGTTCAATAAATCTGGTTGCTTTATTAACCTTAGACAGTACACATGTGGATTCTGTCTGTGTGGTCGCATGACGTATGGCAACATCAGGCAACGACACGCTTGGGGTCGAATCAATGGAGTGCTTGACCAGACAGTGTAGAGGAACCTCTGTGTCCATTTTATGCTTCCGTGCAGGGGTGCCATGTTTGGAGGTTGTGGCCACAATATTCTTCTTGCCCTGTGGGCGAATTGTAATGAAATTTTTTTTCCTAGTTTGGGAAATAATCCTACTGTGTTGCTTTACAGTAATAAAAGAGATGGCAGGAGGCAGTACTACTTCTGGTATCTTGTACAAGTTATTTCTCAATGTAATAATAACAAAACGAAGCATAGAATCATACACAACATGTATTTTCCACAAGTATGGTTGGCCCAATAATAAATCAGATACGTCAAGAGGAGCAACATCACACAATACCTCATCCGTGAAGGGCCTGATGCTATAAGACAAACGACATTGCTGGCTGACACAAATATCTCTTCCTTGGTGAAGCCACCCGATGGTATACAAATTCGGGTGTGCTGTGGTTGGTAGGCTGAGACGCTTCACGACCTCTACTGAAATGAGGTTCTTTTGGCTTCTGCTATCGACAAGGAATTGCAGTGGAGAACCCTTCATCCACATCTGCGAATGGAAGAGGCGCTCCCCCTCCTCTGGATCCTCATGATCCTCCCTCTAGAGCTTGGTGGTGGAAACAATGGCACTGGGATCCGCATCAATGATCTTCTTCCCTTTTTCATTCCCCTTGTCTAATTTTGACTCAGAATAAGAACATGCATCTGATTCGGATGCCTTCAGTTTGGCCACCAACAACTGTTTGGTCCGACACTCACTTGTATTGTGAGTGGAGCTATTATGAAATTCACATCACTTCCCTGTGTCCTTCTTTGGCTTTCTGGTGTTGTTCTAAGTCACCCCACTTTGGATTTTCCCCTTTTTTGTCGTTCGGGGGCACCTTTCCCTAGCTTTAGATTTGCAGATCCAAAGTCTCGCTTCTTCTGCTTAAATTTCTGCTTGATCTTGGCGGCATATCGATATGCCGCGCCAAACAAGGTAATGCCGAGGAACTCAATTTCCTCCTGAATATATCTGTGCAAACTATGGTAGTTGAGCACCAAATGTATCTCTAAATATTTAATACCCAACTTTGTGTGTAGGGTATAGAAAAAATTCATTCGCTGGTGCATGTCTTGATCCCTTTGCTGCCGCAACGTGGTCCATTAAATGTACTTGTCTTCATAGTCCCCCACAGGATAATATTGTTCCTTGATGCCATCTTGGAACAAATTCCAAGTGGGTGCGGAAGAGGACAAAGAGGGTTCCCTCTCGTCCTTTTGCACACAATAAGTTTCAAACCAATATTTGACATGGGGGGTGGCTTTGAGGAGTGAAAAAGTAATCTTTTCTGGGTCAGAGAAACCATGGATTGAAAAATACCCTTCCAAAAAATTCAACCATATATCTACGACATCCGCATCTATCTAGCCTTCAAATACAGGAATGTCGAAGTTGACTTGTACCTTGAAAGAAGTGGTGCCTCCATAGTAGCTGCTAGATGAAGATGTGCCGTCAGTGGGCAGTCGTTGAAGGATATAGGAAAAATTATCCATCATCGCATTACTTTGTTTCTTGAGGGCCTCCTCAAGCAATATTTTGATAGGATTTCCTACTCCCTCGTTTTTCTTTTCTTCTGCCATGGGAGGTCATAGGGGTTTGAGAGGATGGTCTTGCAAAGGTTCAACCATATCGATCCCTAACTCCTTATACCATGACCTCGTTGGAGACATGCAAAGAAATATTGAGAAAGAGCAGACAATTCTGATACCAATGATCCAGATCTTGGTTGAAATGGATCTCTTGCTGCAGTTATGCTGATAACTTCTGCTATAGGTGATGAAATAAAATTCCGTCAAATACCCATTTGAGGTATTTAAGAGATCTTTCCATTTATATAAGGAATTCGAAATTTGATGACCCATGGAGTGAGAAAATGATTCCACAAACTCATAGGACGCACGACGGAAAAATATTCCAGACACTTGTAAATTCATTTGTGCATATCCCTCAAACCACGAAAAAAAATAAAATTCCGTAATAAACCCATTTGAGATAATAAAAATAATTTCAAATGAGATATTTTTCACTCTCTAATATGATCTTTTGAGACTGTGGAACTTGCATGAAGTTTGATGAAGATTACTGCAAAACATTGAGACTGAAATGTGTTTCAAACCTTCATTCCCATAGAGTCGTAACCTGAATCTGGATTGATGCAGGAACACAATAAAATACATAAATAAACATAAACACAGATATGCAGCAAAAAAAAAACTTCATTTCATTAATGTTAAATTGACTGAAATATGATTATAGACATAATGGACATAAACTTGTTAGGGCGATGGTAGCTTATCTATGAGAATGGATGTGGCAGATACATACCTCTGAACTGTGTTACCATGAGGCTCAAGAGCCTTTTTATTATTGAACAATAAGAGAAAACCCTAAACAACCAAAACCCTAACCCGAGGAGATGTAACACCAAGAGTTTATGGGCCCCATTGGGGTTAATTGGGAAGCCAACTTCCCGGGTTCGTAACTTGGTCATATTATCTCCGTTTGGCGCATATGATACCTCGTTGGAAACATATATCCAAGGCACACGTGTTTAGGGCCTCAAAATGCTTCGGAAGTTCATGACCCGAAAAACTGCTAAAAATAGTAAATAAGAAAACTGATGAAACTAACTAGGTGGAATAAGCGGGTGGCCACCAATATCCACCTGGATCAATTACATTAACACACAATAATGCTTTTAAAATCATTTTTGCAGAAAATAAAGAAGACAATACCATAACAGTATACAAAAGACAAAAAATGATGGAGTTCACCCCTCCTAGGCTACATCTCCTGGTCCAGCTTCCAATGTTGGGCCTCTTTCATTATGCTAAAAAATATGTGTTTACTTCAAGTTATATTGCTCAAAATTCAAAAACAATGTCTCCAATGGATCCATAACAGTAAAAAACCCCTATCTGGGCTCTTTCTGCACTCAAAAAGGTCGAAAACTGACCGAGTTATGCTCCAGAGAAGTATTCGTGCTAATTGTCCTCCAATTCGCACCCACCTACAAAATGTTCTACAAATTCCACCTTTTGCGGCCATGTGGAGTGACAAATTTTCCCTGCGCTGACGAGATTCCCGCCGGTTCAGGTGCAATTTCTCGAACCCTTAATTGCACTATGTCAGACCAGAATTGAATAATAAGGCACCAAGTGGGTCAACTCTCGCCAACAGATTTGGTGGTTTGAACACCGATTCCAATCAAGTTTAACTCAAGGTTGGACTGTGGTTGGTTTACATCCGCCGTAGTTAGGTTCTGGGAATTCTGCCCAAGGCAAGTTCCGCTCCCCATCCGCTCCAACCTTAACCTGCAACTATGGTTCCACCATGGTTTGAGGTTGGGTTCTGCGTAACATTTAACTTGAATGTGCCCACGTTAACCGTTCACATGTGGTAACACATGTTACAAACCCCCTCTCCTGGACATTGGATTATACAGTTAACATATGGTTTGGGGTTTTTGAATTTACCACCAATATATGGTTTAAGACTTTAGTTTATGCGTTTAATACATGGTATATTGACACATTATAAATTTTGGCGCCAGGGTTAACCTCAGGCCTTGTTTGCCCGCCACGTAGCGTGGTTGGGTGGAAAAGGGTCCAGGGTTAACCCCGGCCCCGACCCCCAACATCTGTGTTAACAAACTTCAAATATGAGTTGTCAACCATAGTAGTCAAGGAAAAAAATAGGTAGGCCAGTGGAGGGCTTGGCTATTAGTTGGTTGGTCGGATGTTAGAACCTTGCGGAGGCAGTTCAACCTCATACCATAATTTTACTCGGCCATTAGGAGGTCATGTGGCTGCCGAGGATTGGTCCACGTGGCTCCTCCTAATTGGTACACATAAACACAACCTGAACCAATAGAAATACATCATTTATAACAAATCAACATATGCCACTTGTCATCCTACCATTGAATGATAGGAGGTATAGTCAACCTATACGATCAGTGCCTAGTCAACATACCAATTGTTGACTGGGAATTCATGCAACCACATTTTAAAATTTTTAGTTTTTTTCCAAATCGATCAAAACGTGACATCGGGAGCATCCGATATTGGTTTTGAGTGAAACAAGTTGCGTTTGATTCAGGGCGATGAGATCTTCGATTTGGCGTTGGTTTCGAGCCGATTCGAGCACTTTGAATTTTGAGCATTTTATTGATCCACTCGATAAAAAACCCTAGGTATTCTACCTCCTTATCCATAGCTCCATGTATCTATTATTTCTTCCCCTACCTTTGTTTTGATTATAAGAACTCATGCTGTAAAAGAAACATTATGTAGGTCACGACAAAATAAAATATTCCAATATCAACAAATCTACTATTACATGAGTTTCCAATAACATATAACTGGGGAAATAAAAATGCAGGGAAAAGGGATAATTGTTTAATGAATCATCAGACTTCATCATCATATAATGACTGATAAGGAGATGATATTGAGAAATATTCTAGGTATTTTTGAATTTTACAAAGGCCAAATATACTGTAATAGTACATTGCTGATAAACATTTTGGATTTAATGAGAGGATGATTGGGTCCTAAAACAAAGGCCTATTTTTTTTAAATGAAATGATATAAGTCAAGTTGCATATGGCACCAAGAGGCGTATATGGTTAGTAGACAAAATATAAAATACCCTGGGCAACAATGCGAGGGTCATATTGTTACAATGAGATCGTGGACTTAGAGTGTATATGTCTCACAAAAGAAAAGAGATACAAGTTCTGTTAAAAATAATTGCAACAAATGAATTACCCTTTTTCATTGAATGGGTAGAGACGTTGAAAATGACCATAATTTTTGTTTTGTAACAAAAACAATAAGGAAGTTGTAAACAAATTGATGTTATTTGATAATTTGTCTTGCCCAAGCTGTGAAAAAAGAACATCGGTTTAGCGCCACAATAACATCGATGTGGTTTTGTGCTCAAGACCCTAGGGTCTTGAGAGTTTCCACTTAGTATAAATATATTTCAATGAAAGAAATGATTTGCACTTTAGGGTTTTGTTTTATGCGTGGAGAAAATATAGATAGTGCGTTTAAGATTAACACGGGGATGACTCATTATTATGAATCAAATGAATTTTTGGTTAAAAGAGAACGACGACAAACCACAGTTACATACAAAACTCTTTTAATAATTCTAATATAAAAAAAACACATGGTCTACAAGGTGCATCACTAGAGATGCATCACTTTTTCACGTATTCTCATTTTCAAATAACCCATATTAGAAAGTGAAAAATGATACAATTTCAGTCTTTGGATAAGAAAATATGTACCCAAAAAATATTTAATTTGAGGCTAGAGAATATAGAGATATTCCTTGCAAGTAAAGACATTTTTGAGCTTGTTAAAAAGATAAATGTAATGGAAATTTAAAAATGTGGGGGGAATAGACACCAATTTCGGATGTTTAAGAAATATACAAAATGATTTTGTGCCAGAGGCCTGGGACTCAAGGGCTGACATTGCATGGCACAAGTATAATAAGTAGATAAGATTGTAGGGAAAGACAAACTATGAAAATACCTTATAGAAGCAATGTTTCCTTGCATGCAAATAAAAATTAGCTTCATACAAGCATGCATAGTAAATATTTTAATAGAAACTAGTTTTATGAACTTCAAAGTGATCTTAAATGAACATAGAGGGGATTTTAATTTCAAAGGAATTACTTCAGAAGAGTTCTGAGACATCACCAAGTGATTAGCAAACAAACACTAGGAAGAACAAGGACAAGGCATTAAAACTCAATGTAACTTAAACTTGTTGACACCTGAAATAAATTACTCTTCTTCAAGCATACTTAATGGTTTAGCATGCCAAATAATAGTTACAGTGCAGTCCAAGAATCTCCCCTTTTCTCGTTGGCTTCCTGTAGTAGTTTTAGGTAGTTTGAGAGAGAACAAATGAAAACAGAAAAACCAAATATTGCGAATACCCTTGAAAGTCCACGGGAAAAGAAAAAGTGGCATGTTATGATCGAGTTTTTAGGCATAGCGGAGAGTAAATGTTGAAATAAAATAAGGTGTAAGGATTGCTAAGTTGGAGGATTATTTCATGGGGGAAATCAAAGTATAATCATCACGTAGGATTCACACCAATGTTGACCTCCGGTCATTACTAGATCACATAAGCAAGGTTCGAGAAACCAAGTTGACGAGTTGGCATCTTTCTTGAATGGAGGGTTATGGGAAATTAAATGAATGCCATGTTGCGCTAATGAAATAAGGGAGATACGGATATGTAACTAATGGATGATCTTGAACCAAGGAGAGGAATGGCCATTATAAAGGGAAAAATTCAATACATGTTGGACAACACAAGTGGGATGTGATATCATTCCCATGAACAATTCATTCAATGGGAATCATAACTGGAAAAAGGTGATATGGAGGAAATCAAAGATATTACCACATCATAAAACATATTTCAAACCTTCAAAAAACATTTGGTAGCCACAATTAATCTGATGAACCATATCTTACGTTACCTGTTGGTGACCAATTTTATCATCAATGCGCCATAAATATCACATTTAAATATATCACCTCATATGAATAGTTCAAAACATAGGTGTATCTCATTTATAATAATATTTCATTTGATTGTGCTTTCTAGTACCAATTTCATAAACTGTAAACATTTGCCATCCAAATCTTCAAAATATAATGTTGACAAACCAATATTTTAGACTTGGAGATAACGATCAACCGAGATATTATAAGATCTTTTCTTTTATAAATATTTGAAAATATTGGCCTTAGAAATATACAAGTCACATTAATAGAGCGTTGTCATCCTTGTTTTCATATGTAACATGCATTCACAACCATAACTTATATAGAAAAAAAAATTCAAGCCTTCCCACTAGTGACCATATGTTATAAATATGTGTTGTGCTTTGGGAAAATTTTATTCCATAGTTTGATAGTATAAATTGTATCTTCGACTGTAGAAATTAGCTGAATAAATCACTTATTCACTGAAGATTAACCTGGTCATATATCAATTTCGAATTGCATACATAACACATAACCTTCTTCTACAATTAATTGTCACATGCGGAAATAACAGAAGCAATCTCACATCAATTCAATCACACATTAACTCAATATGTATGGGGAAAGCCTATAGCTGAAAACCCCGCAGCTATTGTGTATATTATAATGGAGAAATCATGTAACCAAACAAGTACAATACTCCTCACAAGTACTCAGTACTTTCTCATAAAGTCACACACAATCTAGCTTAGTTTTGAACAAGTCACTGGTTCAAAACTCCCTGCCAATTGCCTTGCTTCTATTGCGCAATCATGGCCTGTATATGAAGAGATCCAAGGTTCGAATCCCCTTGGCTTGACTGCGCAATTGTCATGGACAATTCCTCCAAGTGTAATGCAAATCCCATGCAAAACTGATCCTCCAACTGATAGCTTTACTCACCCTTTCATCTACCTCTTCCACTGGTCTCCACTGAACCGATCATGCACTGTAGTGAACTGAAGTGTTCTTGAGTTGACTAATGAGTTAATATTTAGTAAATTAAATATTATTTAATTTACTCCACTCATATCTAGTTGATTAGTTAGTTAACTAATCCCAACTAGTTCAACTAAAACAAACAGAACACAACTCCACTATCTGTTCCGTTAACTCCTCCAAAACTCCTGCCACTGAAGTCTAACTGAAGCCAACCATGCAAGATGCCATCAAACCCTAGGAACCACGTGATTCCTTGTGTCAGTTGCATGAGCCACCTCCATGACTCAAACTGAAGTGCGCCAAGAGAGTAAACTGCTGGTTATAGTCAAAATATTATTAAGGGTAAATAATATTTGACTTCCATATTTTTAGGAGATCAGTCTAAAAATAGCCTGGGTCCTAAAAATTAGGGTCTCATCTATTTTTACCGATATGTCGCATACTCCAAGAATCTCCAAGTAGAATTCCCAAATTATGCTCCGTATGTCTAAAAATAGACATAGTCTAAAAATAGACTTTGCGCCAGAATTTGCCTGCGTGCCCACTTAGTGAAGGCGACTTCATTTCACTAAGCTCCATCATCTTGCTGCATTCTCAACACTCCCTCTCAGCAAGATATGGATTATCTGCAATCCCTATCCTGCCTCTGTGGAATTCGAACTTGCTCCTGGTGAGCGCCTTCGTCAGGATGTCGGCATCCTGATCCTTCGTGGGAACATATGAAAGCATCATGATTCTCCGCTGAACACAATCTCTGATGTGATGGTACCTGATGTCGATATGTTTGGACCTATCATGAAAAACTGGATTAGCCGAGAGCTTGATGCAGCTCTGGTTATCACAGTAGATCACCGTAGGCTCCAAATGCAACCTGAACAACCCGGAGATCTTCTCATCCAAATAGCCTCATGCAGCTTGCTTCGCTGCCATGTACTCGGCCTCTCGCTGAATCGAGTGCCACGGATCTCCTCGCTTCCCGCCGTACTGTGAAACCGTCAAGCCCCTCACTGCCGAAAACTCCTCCGGTAAGGGGCCTGGCCTGCTCCCCGCTTCATTCGCACTGAAACCAAAGTTTCACTCCATCCTCCCGT
>CM076577.1:174778851-174853537 GCA_034641835.2 Pinus albicaulis | reverse complement strand
TTCGTGGTAGAAAAGCTTAATCTTTAAGAGATTGTTAGAATTCAAATGTGCAAGAAAATATGATGCAATGTTTGCTCTTATATCGTCATACATTGCAGAGAGTTTATATGTGAGTATCTTAAGATAGGGTCTCAACAAAGTTACCGGTCAAACGGGAACTATTACCTCAAAACGAGAACTGTAGCCCAAAAAGGCTCAAAAAAACTTAAAAAACACCTCAAAAACACCTCAAAAACACCCAAAAAAACGAAAAGTATGTATTCTAGAACAATTTTTTTTTAAGGGTCAAATTTCAATATTTTTTAAAATTATGCTAAAAACCAAAATTTTTCTTGAAAAAAAGATTGAAAAACACCCTCGAAACAAAAAGTATTGATGTTGGAATAACCTAAAACAAACCGGGTGACAATTTGACACTTTTTAACAATGGAATTAAATATAAAATATTAGGACTTTGAAAAAACGTAAAATTCCAACAGTTTTGATACATGATGTTAAAGATAAAAGTATCACGTATGAAAGCCTTATAATTTCCAACAATTTTCATCCATCTTGTTAAAGATAAAATATATTGACTCTAAAAAACCCTAAAATTGTAATTGTTTTCTACCATAGCATTAAAGATAAAATATCATAGCGCAAAAAAAAATAAAAATATTTTGACAAGTTTTCAACCATGGTTTTAAAAATCTCAAGTTTTTGACATATCTGAACCATGAAATTATGGACAAATTATATGACTAAAACAATTTTTAAAAATGAACAAGTAGATGAAAGATTTATTATTCCAACAGTAATTTTTATTTTAAAGGCTAAAAATATATCTCTTTTCAAATCTTAGCCTAAGACAACTTATCTAATTGCAACCAAAACCTAAAAATCAACCATCAAAATGAGGTGTCCCCTTTCAATGAGGCATCCAATTTTCATTTTTGTTTTGTTTTAATGCATCTTATACCAAATTTTAACTATAAATAATATCATGGCAATATCATTGCATAATTTAAAAATTCAACATTAATTTCTAATATTTTTTTACTTTTAATCAAAATATCAACTTTGGTATATTCAATATAACATAAATTATTTTTGTAATTCATTGTTGCACTGCGGATACTCTAAAGTGATGAATTATTCATAACTAAAACATATAATCCAACAAACATAGAAATGACTCATAACTTCATGTAAGATCATATGGAAGTCAAAATATGTAATTCAATTTACCATGCAAACATCAATTACACAAAAATGTTTTAGATATTTATTCAAAATCAGTGATAGGTTCTGGCACACCATCATAACCTACATATTCAGATGAACGACTGGATGCAGAAGAAGATGATCCATATTCTTCTCTTTCATAATCTAGTGCTCCATCTGAGTCAACATGCATGCCCACCATTTCAGGTTTCAAAAGTCTTCTATATCGATGACTAGATTCAACAGAATCCCATCTTAACACTATTTCTTCTGGTAGCAATTTCTTCAAAATTTCTATGGTCTTTAAGCGAAGAGTTCCTCTCTTTGTAAAATTGAAGTCATACACAAGTATGTCAACATCCTCCAATTTATTTTTCTCTTTTTGCCAATTTTTTTATCAACTACCATCTCTGGCTTGTACACACCATTGAATGGGTGGGTATTTGTGGCATACTAATGTACTTCAACAACTGTAATATCTTCATTTTATTTAATGACCTTTATAACCTTGGCAACCCAGAATGGATAGCCAAGTGGATCTCCATCTGCTAACACTGATATCATGCAACCCTCCTTAAAATGTTGCACAAAACCCCTGTAAATGTCTTCCATGGCTTCACGTTGTGCACTTGATCTTCTAGAACCAATATATATTTCTCTTTCCTCTACATGTGGAGAATTAATAATACTTAAGACTGTTGTTGTTCAACAACGTGGCTTTCCTCATATTCATTTGGCATATTTTGTGGCCAAATAAATGGAGTCTTCAAAAGCGTATCCTCATTTATTGATCTTGAAATCATATCACTGTGATTATTGAAAAAATATTCCCACCAAACTGAATCAACAACATCAAAGTAGTCATATGTATCTCTAATACAAATTTTAATTTCTTCCAGACATTCAGAATAATTTATATCTCTCTTATGCCTTTGTGCATTATGGAGTTCAACAACTGATTGTAGTAACAATATCTTTGATTCAAATATTTGACGCTTTGGAATGAACTTCAAAAATGCTAAACCTGATGATGGCTACCATTCTGTAGCAGTTGAATATTTCTTTCCCCAGATAAGTGTTATCCCATCATTTTTTTTATACGAAATTGATGCTGTAAGCTAATGTCATTAAGTTGTTCAATGCATTTCTCCTCACAATGTGATCCCAGAGTAAACCTTCGCATGTCAATAGTTTCTTTCAACACATGAAAAACATGCTCTGGAATGTATGATTTCTTAACACATTCAATTAATGATGGCAGGCTCCCAACATTTTTCCTCCTCAATGTTAATGAAAAACGACTAAACATTTAATCAATATGGTCATGAGTATGCCCAACAAGAAGGAAACAAACCTTTATCTTTTTAAAAATTCCCAATTCAATGAGCATGTTTGGATACCCAAAAAGAACTTGATTTTTGTTTTCACGGATTATTTTGTCTAATTGTACATACATAACTTCATGAAGAATACCAGAACAATGAGTAACCACATCATGGGTTATAGTCATGGTCAGATTTGCATCATTATGAATATTTGGAGCTGTGAAATAAACCCTTGGAAACATCTCCCCATTAAAGACCATACAACCAACCAAGTGAAATTGAATGAAATTTTCCTGCTGTAATTTTTTTGGCATGCAGACAAAATGTGGCAAAAGTGTTTTGTTTTGGTCCATACCATCAATTATGAAACCCAAATATTTATTTTCATTATCATAACACTTCTTTCGATGTTTATATAAATTTTGGCTTTCCCTTGTTTGCTGATTGTGATGCTCCTGAACTGCTTTGAAAATGAAATCTGCACATAAAATAAAAGAAACCTATTGATAAATATATTTTCATAGTTGATAACTATCCAATTTTTAAAAATAATGTTATGAATGCATAGCTCTTTCTGCCCCTTGACATTTATCCCCTTTTTCTTTAAGATAAGCACATGTACTCCAAACCCCCATCCTTGTCTTCTTAGGAATACGAATATTGTTGAATTCGTTCTTCCACACCCTTGTAAGATACAAATATGTAATAAAATTACCAACTCCTTCAACAACTTCTGCATATTATTTGTATAAGCTATAGATTTCTCGTCTCAAGAAATTATCTGGAATATGTATTGTGTCTTTATTTTACATACACTCTCGCTTTGAAAATAAGTCTTTCATCCATGACATAGCAGTATTTGATAACGACCCAACCTGTTGTGTCTTTATTTTACATACACTCTCCATGCTTTGAAAATAATTCTTTCATCCATGACATAGCAGTATTTGATAACGACCCAACCTCTCGTTTATAACGTACTTCTGAATAATATGTGGGATTATTTTCCAGTATTTCTTGGATTCTTGACAGACGAAAATTACCCATTGAATGCAACATCTTGAAAGCCTTTCTGTAGAGAAATACATTCCAAATATGATAATCATAACTTGCTAGTGTAGATTGCATGCAACCCACTAAATATGAATTTTTCATGCTTTTATTCATTAACAAATATCTTTTCCTTTTCCCCATTGCAAAGTTGAAATCCATATGTTTCAAGAAACCCTTTCGAAAACATTCACTTGAAATCAGATCACCGATAGAACTTCTAGTTGTGAGATATAATGTCCTAACCCTTGTATAACTAGAATATTTTGGATTGATATGAAAAGGTGTACACGTACTCATATTTACAATATTTTCTTGCAACGGATTCATCATTCCATTATCCTTTGTAGAAGCATTTTCATCACCATTAGGAAGAATATTATCCTCACTATCATCATTTTGAACATAGTTAAGAAATTCATCATCATCATTGCTTGGAAAATATTCATTACCATCCTTACTTGAAGAAAAATTTTCACAAAAATTATCTGCGCTTGTGAAACCCTGACTCAGACGAAATTCTTCACCATCTTCATCCATGCTTTCGAAATATTCCCTTGGAGGATTCAATTCTTCATTACCATGAGTGCCTTTGAAATGATCACTTAGAGAAAATTCATTATTAAGATATGTACCTCTAAAATTATCATTTGAAAAAAACTCTTCATCCTACCCTTCATAACTGGTGCTCTCATAATCCTTATGATTAGGAATGATTGGAAAATTTGACTCTCTATTTATAGTCAAATTATCATTTGCAGGAAATTATTTATCCTCAACTTCATCAATGGTGGTCTCGTAATCCTTAGGATTAGGAATACGTGGAATCATTGAATCTCTATTTAATGAAAAATTTTCATACTCCCCTTCCTCAATGGTGCTCTCATAATCCTTAGGTTTAGGTCTAAGTGGATGCTTTGAATCTCTATTCACTAGAAATTCTTCATCCTCCCCTCCCATTCCTCACTAGTGCTCTCATAATCCTTAGGATTATGAATAAGTGGACGCTTTGAATCTCTATTTATTGGAAATTATTTATCCCCCACTTCATCAGTGGTGCTCTCATAATCCTTAGGATTAAGATGAAGTGGAAAATTTGACTTTGGAAATTCTTCATCCCCCCTTCGTCAGTGGTGCTCTCATAATCCTTAGGATTAGGTTGAAGTGGAAATTTTGACTCTGGAAATTCTTCATCCCCCTTTCATCAGTGGTGCAAGCATAATCCTTAGGATTAGGACGAGGTGGAAATTTTGACTCTGGAAATTCTTCATCCCCCCCTTCATCAGTGGTGTCCTCATAATCCTTAGGATTAGGACGAAGTGGAAATTTTGACTCTGGAAATTCTTCATCATGCTCTTCATCACCGGCGCTCTCATAATCCTTAGGATTAAGATATAGTGAAATAACTCACTCTTGATTTACATGATTTTTTTTTTGCTTCCCTTCATCAATTCTGTTCTCATCATCCTTAGGATTAAGATATAGTGAAATAACTCACTCTTGATTTACATGATTTTTTTTTTCTTCCCTTCATCAATTCTGTTCTCATCATCCTTAGGATTACGACCAAGTCGAAAATTTGAATCTCTATTCATGGTGAACGAACTCTTGTTATATTAATCAATTTGAATAGAGTTGTTGCGTGATGAAGATGTTGATGCTGCAGAAAGAAAAACTTCACTATGAGAAGAATCGATGACTTTCAACAAGAATATGTTGAATGATACAAATTCACTTTCTCCCAATGATGATATATAGGTTAAAGACTGAAAATTTTCCCTCTAAAATCTCTCCCCCCCGCCCCCAAAAAAATAATATCGCTAAAAGTTTTCCCTCCAAAGTTCCCCCCAAAATTTTTTGCTAATACATTTCCCTCCAAAGGTTTCGTTTGAAATGTTTTCCTCTAAAAGTTTCATCTAAAATGTATTTCAAAATATTTTACTAAACTGCTGACCTTGAAATATTTCACCCTACTTTCTATTCAAAATATCCACATAAATATTTCGTTCATGCATTCCTTCGAAACTAAAATAAATTTTTTATTTAAATGATTTAACATTGACTACGTATCGAAATAAACATTTTAAAATTTATGTTTTATTTTTTTGCCGACAATGAATAAAGTTAATATAAACCTATAATATTAACTACATATTAATTTTCTTAATTTTAATTTTAATCCCACATTCGCGAAACGTTAAAGTAATCGTACAGTTTTCACTATATAATAACAATCATTGTTCCTATTCCTCATGTCACATCAAGTCTTCTGGGTTTTGTTAAAACATTTGGAACATTTTTGTGGAGGCACTACATTGGCATCGATAGCACATTGAACGAGAGTTTTTTGCATTTGAAAGGTTAGTTTTCCTTCTATTTTGACCATTTAAAGATGAATTTGGGGAGAGTATGTTTTTTTTTTATGGTTTTTATGTTCCAAAACTATTTTCTTTTACATTTTTTTCTTTGAATTTTGTTTTGCAATATCATAATTTACGGGAAAAACCACATAAAAAACTCTATCTTTTTCATATTTTTATAGCGAAGAAGATGGAAAAAAACTCAAATTTGTAGGGTTTTTAGGACAAAAAGTAAGAAACATTTTATTTTTTAGGGTTGTTCGGTTCCTTCACGAAACAAAAAACCAAAAAAAACCATTCACATAAAAAAATTTGTTTTTTATTTTTATTTTTAATTTTTATTATTTATTTCTTAAACATGCAAACAAAAATATCAAATAAAAAAAATTATATTGCTTCATTTTTTTTTAATAAAGTCGTATGGTATGTTTTATTTGTATTTTTATATTTTTTTTAAATTTTATTTAAATAACATATATATTTATAGATTTTTATAATTTTTTTTATTATATATATATATATTTTTACTTAGTTAAAAAAAAAAATTATTATTATTATTATTATTATTTTTTTAAGTAATTTTTTTTTTCAAATTTTTTATTTAAAAAATTGATTTTTTTGCCGCCCAGCCGGCCTTTGGTCCCTGACAGGGAATTGTTTATTTATTTTTATATTTTTTAAATTAAAATGTTTTAAAAATTAAAATAATTATAAAACAAACATATTAAAATTAAAATGTTATATATATATATATATATATATATATATATTTTTTTTTTTTTGAATTGATTTTTTTAATATTTTGATTTTTTTTTTAAATGTTTTTTTTAGTATAAAAAAATTCACACACACATATTTAAAATTTTTTGTTTTTACATGAAAAAAATATATATGATACTATAATTTTAAAACATATAGTTATATTTGGAAAAATTATACAATTAAATTTTTTTTTTAAAATTTAAATTTATATGGTTTAAAAAAAAAAGGTGTATTTTTTTAAATTTATTTTATAGAAATTAATTTTCGATTAATTTTAAAAATATATATGATTATATTTTTAAATTTTTTGATTTATATAGTTAAAAAAATCATTATTTTAATTTAAATTTATATTGGTAAACTTTTAAAACATAATTTCATTTAATTAAGATATGTGTTTTTTCATTAACTATCACACACAGACACACACATATATATTTCCTTTTATCAGGAAGATGACATCAAAGAAAATCTCTGTGAATGTTTATGGACCAAGGGCATCAATTGCCAAATCTAAATTTGCAGTAAATTTGCAGTTGGACGCACTAAGGATATTGCTGGATGCACTATGGACACTATTGGATGCTCTAAAGATATTGTTGGACACACTAAGGATACTGCTCGACGCCAACACACATGAATGGTAGAACACACATGAAATAAATAAAATAATTTTTTCATGGTATCTTTAAGACAATGAAACCAATGATGGTGTAAATATCTATCTGTATTGTGTTATGATTAACTTTGATGAATCATATGAGGTGATGGGAAGAGCATGAGACATATGTTTGGTGCTGAATACAAACACTATTTATGTTCTTGCAAGAATGAATAATACACATGAAAATGTTAGATATCATCCATCAAAGGTCAAGTATGACACATATGAAGAATCTACATAGTTGTGTGCAGAAATCCCAAACAACATTGCAAATAACATTGTAAATATGCTTATTTATATTTGTGTTATGCATTATGTAAGGATTATTCAAATTTTTATAAATTATTGATCATTGACACATTGTATTTTGTTTCATAAGACCTCGTTGAGAGTCTTTCAAACATCTTGAAGGGTATTTATTATCTGGAGCAAACTGTTATGACTATGATCAATACTTTCCAATATATATATGATTGGTCTCAGTGAACGTTAACCATCATCATCATCATATATATATATATAATTTTTTTTTTTTAAAATGAAAAAAATATATATGATATTATAATTTTAAAAATATATAGTTATATTTGGAAAAAATATTTAGTTATTATTATTATTTTTTTAATTTATTTTATAGAAATTAATTTTCAATTAATTTTAAAAATATATATGATTAATTTTTTTAAATTTTTTGATTTATATGGTTAAAAAAAACATTATTTTAATTATTTTAATTTTAATTTATATTGGTAAAATTTTAAAACAAAATTTCGTGTAATTAAGATATGTGTTTTTTCATCAAATAAGATCTCTGTGAATGTTTCTAGACCAAGGGCAGCAATTGCCAAATCTAAAGTTGCAATTGGACGTACTAAGGATATTGCTGGATGCACTATGAATACTGCTGGATGCACTAAGGATATTGCTGGACACACTAAGGATATTGCTGGACGCACTATGAATACCATTGAACACACAAAAACTGAGAAACGTAATAAAAGTCAAGCAAGTGGCCCATTAAGTGCATTCAAGATTATTTTTGAATGGCATAACACACAAGAAATAAATAAAATAATTTTTTCATGGTATCTTCAAGACAATGAAACCGATGATGGTGTACATATCTATTTGTATTGTGGTATGATTAACTTTGGTGAATCATATGAGGTGATGGAAAGAGTATGCGACATATGTTTACCGATGATGGTGTACATATCTATCTGTATTGTGGTATGATTAACTTTGGTGAATTATATGAGGTGATGGGAAGAGTACTAGACATATGTTTGGTGCTGAATATGAAAACTGTTTATGTTCCTGCAAGAATGGCTAATACACATTAAAATGTTAGATATCGTCTATAAAAGCTCAAGTATGACACATATGAAGAATCTACACAGTTGTGTGCAGAAATTGCAAGAAACATTGCAAATAACATTCTAAATATTCTTATTTATATTCGTGTTATGCATTATTGTAAGGATCATTCAAATTTTTATAAATTATTGATTATTGACATATTGTATTTTGTTTCATAGGATTTTGTTGGGAGCCTTTCAAATATCTTGAAGGGTATTTATTATCTAGAGCCAAATGTTATGACTGTGATCAGAACAAAGATAGAAAAAGAAAGAAGAAGGAAGCAAAGATCAATAGCTCATGACACATCAATAGTACAAAGAGGGGAACAAAAAAGACTCACTAAGGTGGGTCAATCTAGTAAATTATAAACATGCTTGAATATGTGGAAGATGAAGTAGAAAAGCATGTTAGCATTAGTGAGGAGGAGATTAGAACTGTTGTTGAAAAGGAGAAAAAAATAAAACACCAAAAAAATGGCCAAAGATGTCTCTCTTCTGACTGATGATGAAGAGCTTGTTTATATAAAAGAGGATATGCTAACTGGTAAGAAGAAGAAATAAAATGTTGTTCAACCTGTAAAAGTCACGAGCAATAGTGAAGAACAAACTGAAAGATCTAAAGGCAACATATAAATCATAACACCAGGGGCTAAGTTAGAGGATGGCATTATTAAAACAAAACAAAATTCCATTCAAAATTAGTTGAGGAAGAATACATTACTTAATGGTAGCCACAAATTTGAGCTTAATGTCAGCCAATTCTATAAGACGGATGAAGGAAAATATCAATATCAAATTAGAAAGGCACATCGCCTACATGTACATAATATGAAAACATTGTCCAGTTTCAATCCATATGCGCATGTGGTGGATTATGTGGTTCTTGTTGATCCACGTCAGGTTCCCAACAAAAAAGAATTTGTCAAGACATAATGTTTTGAATATAAATATTATGTAATTAGAGGGAACCATTTGGCAGAGGCTAAAAGACAATTGATTGAGGAATATCCCAATAACTCTTTTTGAAACAGTGAAATGCATCATTTATGCTGGTTTAACAGAAACAAAAGAAAAGTTATTGGCATGGGATCATAATGTAGATAATGAGTACCTAATATCTATGAATTTCATCCAAAGGGTCAGATTTATTCATAATGAATTCATAGAAAAATGTGGTGGGGATAAGGCAAAAGTCAGTCTAAGATTTAAGAAGGAATGTTTAATGGAAATAGGATATCGAATTGAGGATAAAATCAATTCAAAGGGTGGAAAAGTTCATTCAAATATATTCAGAGGCATGGACAACATTTTCTAGTTGGAATTTAGAACTAGGGAGATATGAGAATTGATTGATGAGATTTTTGAGCGCTGGGAGAATATTTCCATAAAAAATCAGAAGGTTAAAAGGTGTAAACCCATAATATGTACCAACAGTAAAGAGGTCATGAAATGAAGAAACTTCCAGAGGATATGACTATCAAACCATATAGAACAACGCAAGGAGTGAAGGATGAGAAGCTAGTCAAATCAATACTATTCCATGTGAAGTCAGGTGAATTATCAATGGATGAAATGTGCACAGAATTTCAAAAGTAAGTTTGTTGAATTATTTTTACTTTTTCTTTGATTATAATTTTATTTTAAATATAACATATTGTTGTTGGTAGAATTTGTTATATATATCAATATATTAACAATTTTTAATTTATTTATCCAGTCAAAAGATTTATATGAAAATACAAGAACATATGGTTAGAATGTTGAATGAAGACAACTGTGATGATGTTGTATGCAACTACCTAGAATCAAGTTCTACAACAACACTTAAATATTTTTCTCTTGCATTCAATAAGGTATGTTGATTTATAAATTCATTTTATTCATATGTAAAATATTTTTATTTTATTACTTATAGATATATATTTTTTATGTCATTAAAGATGTCGAAGAAGGATGAAAATGGAGTACCAAATACTTTCAAAATCTTTATTGAAAAATTTAAGTTGGAAAATATGAGAAAGCAACGTCTTATGAATGTTGAACTTGATCGTACTCTTAATCATTTCATTTTGAATGGGCTCGACACTATCTAATATAAAATAATACCAGGTGATTATGAAGACATTACAAAACTCATACCTAAGAAGGAATATCCCCTAGTTATTGCAGTTATTCCTCATGGTTTCAATTTCCCAGACATTGAATATGAAAGTGAACCATATACCTATCAAGCTTTTAGTAAAGTGGTTACGTGCTTTCAAGAAGTCACAACATCACCACTTTGGATATTTGTGACATTTCATTCAGACACACAATTTGCAATGTTATTAACAAGCTTCAAGGGAAAAGAAAAGTCAAGGATGCAACTTACATGGTAAGACATTGAAATTGTATGTTTGATTAATTTTAATTTTTATTTATTGATTTATTTATGTACAATTTAATTGGACTTTTACTATGTCATGTTACATGCAGAAGTCAAATCTTGTTTCTTACGAAGATCAACCTATTATAAATGATTGTGAGTTCATCCATTTTGAATGTTGGACAAAAGAGGATACCTATAAGTCTATTCTTCTAAATCGAGTAGATGGGAAGATTCACAGTCAAGTACTGGTTCATGATGCTGTTGTAAGAAAACTAACATATGAGGATAAAGATGCAAAAGGAGAGATCATTAACATTTATTTTAAACAACAAGCATTGATTAACTATCTTATTGATATATTTTCAAATGATTGAGATTGGGTTTTGGATTTATTCTCAGGTTAAGGTAAGTTTTATTATATAAAATTGAATTTAAATATTTTATTTTTTAGTTTTTATGTGTTTATACTAATTTGCTTAATTATTGTGAAAATTTATTAATCTAAGAAACCCCATTGCAGTATCTTGATTTACTTCTCCTACTTGAATTAAGTTACAATTAATTTATGAAATATTCAATAAATTAATGAAGTAAATACAACTATCAGCCTACACATACAGATCAAGTACTGAATAACATGGTCATATGACAAAGTGACACACAGATTTTTCGGACAAATGTCCTCGGAAAAACCCAATGTGGGAAAACCTGTGCAGGTAGCTCTGGAGGGTTTTCATTATTATGCAGAATCTAAGTACAACAATTTTTGGGCACCAAAATGGTTCACCCTATAGAGAAATAATATAACAAGAAATACCTCTATCCTCAGAGACAAAAAATATGGCTGATTCACACCCTCAAACGGGATTTACAGAAATCGAGCCCTTTCTGGACCATTGGAAACCCCATCACTGCTTTGAAGCCCTTTGCGTCAGCCTGAATTTCCTCCATCAGCCTCTTCATTGCTCTGGAAGGGTCTGCATCACCCCTGAAGGGCTTACACTTCCCTTGCGCTGCCCTGACTGGGCCTGCACCAGCTCTGTGTGGCTCCTGTTGCCTCTGCGCTACTTTGGTATGCTGCCTCTCTGTTGCTGTTATACTCTTGGCCTAGGATCAAACCATCCCCTTTCCAATACTGCCCCTTGCAACACTGTAATATGCTTATGAAATTCCTAGCAAACCACGCCCTAGAATTTCAGCTTAGCTTCAGTGCTTCGCCAATGTGTGTGTTCTCCAACTGACCCCAAGCCCTAATTCTCTTATTATTTTCTCGTTGAAACATCAAGGATCGTGATCTAATCTCTAATCGACGGCTAAGATTAGAATCTACTTGATCTGTGTCACTTAAGTCATTCTCATCACATGTTTAATTTAATTCACTTTAATCTTTTAATTTTCCTAAGTTAGACTTAGGGTCCTTAATTAAAAATATTAATTAATTAAATATCTCTTAAACCTGATGGAATTTATTAAAACTCTTTATGGGTCTTGGAGATCTCATGTACTTCAGCTCCTCCACAAAATTTGAGAGCTAGAGCACATCCGATGCTACCCCAAAATCTCAACACTCCCTCTTAGTGAGGAATGTGCTCTAGCAATACACTTCACCTGAAGTACTGCTCTGATCTCTGGCATCGGACTCCGCACTGATGCTTGGCTTTCCTTCCTTCATCATTGTGTTGCTGCTTCTCTTTTTTACTGCTTCTCATGACTCTACCACCATCACCGCTACATCCGTACTGTAGCTTCCTCTTAAATTGCTGCATTGTGCTGCCAATTGCTGCACTGCAACTCAATTGTTGAGAGTAAGCAACTGAAGGAACCCTGCCCAATGACATACGAGTCAGTCAGGCTGCATCTCATCACTGAAGCTACTTAGGCTGCTACTCTGCGCTGTCCTCCTGAAGCCACTGCGTTGCTGCAGCTCTGCACTACATAAGAATGCATCTTCTGCACTGCTGAAGTCCCATCAGCCCCTCTGCACTGCTGAAGTCCCATAAGCCCCTCTGCACTGCTATCTCTATGCTGCTGCTGCCTCTGCACTGCGCTACTCCCTCTACAACGTCCTAGCCTTTGCCTCTGCTTCATCCGTGATCTATGCACCTACTACTCCAGTCATTCCTTGCTAATGTCTTAACGCTCCCGTAGCACGGATGTGATCCAAGAGTTGGGCTACTCAAGGATCCTGCCACCACTCTGTAGATTCTTTATAGATCAATATTGCCCCACATCTGTCGTTCATGAGCGCTCATGGCTACGTTATAATCAAAGCCATCGTCTTCTTTAGCTACCACAACCTTGGAACTAGAAGCTTCCTTGTCCTTTTTCCTTTGAGGAAATTTTTTGGTGAAATGTCCAAGTTCACCACATTGGAAACATTTGATCTTAGATAGATCATACTTCTTTTTCCCTTGCTGCTTCTTAGATGTCAGGGTTCCATCTTCCTCTTCCTCCTTATTCACTCTGCTTGATCCGGTGTTGGTCTGCCTCTTGGTCATTCGGCGGATCTCCTCTTGTCGGAGGATAGCCCACATATTGTCCCAGTTTGGAAGGTCCACTCTGCCCAAAATGCTTTGGAAAAATGTTTCCCAGTCCTCCATGACTGCATTTAGGGCATTCCTCACCATGACATCATCCTCCACCTTGACCCCCATGGCAGTCAGCTGATCTCGAAGCGAATGCAACCTGAAGAGGAAAGGATTTATTTCCTCTCCCTTGGTTATCATAAATGACCTCAACTGGTTCTCCAGAAGCATCTTCCTCTGGATGGATCTCCCTTGATACAGTGTGGTTAAAGCTTTCCACATCTCATTAGCTGTCTTTTTCTCGACTATGTGTGGTACCACATGACCCTTAACCCCGTCCATGATGAAGCACTTGGCATGTACCACTGCTTAATTATGCTTTGCCAGGAGAAGAGCATCGGTTGGTGTAGCCAAGACACTCTCTACATGCTCCTGCAAGACGTATGCCTCCAGGACTACCAGGATTTTGGCCTTCCAGATAGAAAAGTTGGACATGCGTGGGTAGCAAAATTTTATGAATATAATTCATAACAAATAAATAAATAATATAAATAATCAAGATAATGGTTATTTAAATATTTATTAGTTAATTGAAAAGGCATGTCTAAAAGACATGCCCAGTCATGAAAGGCCACTTGCCTAGGTATAAAAGCAGGGCCTCATTGTAACATTTATTCATCACTTATACATTTTATATATAATAAATTATTATTACAAATACCTCTTGTGTATTTTACAATTAAAGTCAACAAGCCTACTGTTTTGTTGACCCTGATCTAACACAGGGTCGATCAGTAAGGTCCTTTCTTTCCCAGTCCAGGCTTTCTTGGAGATAAGGAAGTGAAGACTTAAGGCGTATAACGTATTGACTTTGAGGTACGTAGTCGCTCGACCAAAGGGTGCGTAAGCACACTCGACTGTTAAGGAGAGGGTGCATAAGCATGGCTCGACCAACAGGGTGAGGGTGAGCCAAACGAACACTCGACCACCGAGAGAGGATGTGAAGCATGGCTCGAATGTTAAGGAGAGGATGCGTAAGCATGACTCGACCACTGAGAGAGGGGCCGCCATCGATTTATCGCTCATCCATCATATGGGTGAGGTTGCATTAGCACACTCGACATAGTGGTAGAGGAAGCATAAGCAGGCTCAACCATAGAGACCATAAGGGAGAGGATGCGAAGCATAGCTCGACCGTTAGCCCCCCACCCAATAAGCAATCAAGGAAGGCAGGGCTCTCAATTAAGGGAGAGGATCTTTTCATAACATGAAAACGCCTAGCCCTGGCAGCAAACATAATATCGTATACATCATATCTCGATACAATATCCCATGCTTTCCATTGGTAAACGAATAACCGACCACCCGAAGCCCTATATCTTATTTATACCTCTACCTTGACTACTCGTATGAGAGTCTATTTCTGGATAGATATAATATAGGAAAGGGAATAAATAGAACAAGATAAATGATGCCCTAACCGGATAAATCCACTTATTCCACACAATTCTTCCAGTTATGCCTGATCTTCCTCACTTTTCATATTACCCCATGCCATGATGGAGTACCTAGGATCAGAAGAATTCCCAAACCATGGAACCAACTGGTTCCACACCAACAAAGGGGGAAGCCCTGCAATGACCCCAACAATTTGGAAGAGATTTCGGGAAGAGGTTTTAGCACCGGTGTATCCCATATGTACTCTAGTTTATTCGAAGTATCCCAATGGTGTAACACCGCCGACTTACTGGGGAGGAGGAATCAAATCACTTATATATCCCGTTTCGGAGAAATAAGTGGCTCTCAGATAATGGAGAGAAACATCCCATATATGATTCCAAAGTATTCATAATGCAATTATCCCAATCCTCTATCTGGATGGAGGATTACTTGTTGGGATAACATAATGCTAATCCATGTTTTACATGGACAAGTGAACATCGTTTGTTAAGTCGTTTTGTGATAGTTGCAAGAGAGAAAATAGGCCACTTGCCTGGGGATAAGCCTTTATTGAAGTACAAGCCTCGGAAAGCCACAAGAACAAATGAGGCAGACGATCATAAAGAAACTGAAAACATATACTGTGAAGGACGGTCAGACATTGTACAGTCTGCTCAGCTGAGGGCTGAAAATCTAATAGCAAGGAAACTAGGACTTATGCTTCTTAGCCAACTGGTTATTAAGCTATTGGGCCTAATAGTATATATTCTATTGGTCCTAGATCATATGATCATCCCCCCCATTTACCTGGATCTGAATAAGCCCCTATTTATGGGGGCTCGCCGCCATCCGTGGAGTTAAAAATAGTTGACTCGAGGATAATCTCCCATTCTGGGTAAGCGAAGCAGAATGAAGTAGCTTTGCTTAGAAGCGTTGAGCAACTCATGGCCGGGAGTCAAAAAGGAACCCCCGAGGAGCGCGAATTTGTTACGCAAGCTCTCATGAGCTTGTCTAACTCTTATGATCCCGCAATACTAATAGGATAGGAAAATATTTCTATATTACATAAAGGTTGTTTTATTGAACTTACCTATTGATCGCATCGCTAACTCTCATGCTTTTGTCCATTTTCGCCATTATTTCTAGCTATGAAATAAAAAGGAGTGATAAAAGACAAGTCTTTCGATCTATCTCGCTTGGGAGCAAGAAGTACAGGAAGGAGATGAAAACAAAGTCTTTATTATGCTAAACAACCCACTTGAGCAATCTGCCATTATCCCAATTTATCCTATGAATATAGGAAACTTGTATTTCCTATTCACAAATCCATCTTTTTCCATGCCACTAACTATCAGTTCAGTCTTGCTCTTGGTTCATTTCGTTACTAAGAACAGAGGGGGAAACTCAATACCAAATGCTCGGAAATCCTCGGTAGAGCTTATTGATGATTTCGTGCTGAACCTAGTGAACGAACAAATAGGTGGTATTTCTAGAAATGTTAAGTAAAAGTCTTCCCCTCGCATCTCGGTCACTCTTACTTCTTCGTCATTTCGTAATCCCTAGGGTATGATACCATATAGCTCCGCAGTTACAAGTCATTTTATGATTACTTCGGGTCTCCCATTTTCGATTTCTATTGGAATTACTATAGTGGGATCTCAAATACATGGGCTTCATTTTTCTAGCTTCTCATCACCCGCAGGAGTACCACTTCCGTTAGCACCTTTCTCAGTACTCCTTGAGCTAATCCCTCATTGTTTCCGCACATCAAGCTTAGGAATAAGTTTATCTGCTAATATGATGGTTGGTCATAGTTCAGTAAAGGTCCCAAGTGGGTTCGCTCGGACTATGCCATGTATGAATAATATTATGTATTCCATAGGAGATCCAGGTCCTCTATCAATAGTTTTTGCACCGACCGGTTCAGAATTAGGTGTTGCTATATCACAAGCTCATGTTTCTACAATATCAATTTGTATTTACCTAAATGATGCTACAAATCCTCATCAAAGGTCCTTTCAGGACCTTGCCCAATGCGGACAAGCGGCTTCGCTCCTCTCCCTCACCCATATGATGAGTGAGCGTGAAAACGATGGCGGCCTGTTGGTCAAGCGACTACGTTCCTATATTTTTGGGGCCCTACCCCTTCATAGAGTGTTCTTCCCTACGCTCCTCATCCTCACCCTCTGAATTAGGTGAGTGGCTCTGCCCTCTCCCAATGGTTCTTCGCGAGAAATCGATGGTGGCCCCTCTCCCAGTGGTCGAGTCATGCTTACGCATCCTCTCCTTCGTACCTCAAGTGAGTGGGTTCGTACCTCTCCTTTTAGTCGAGGGTTCGGCTGGCTCACCCTCGCCCTGTTGGTCGAGTGACTCTGTTCCTCACGCATATGAATGAGTGAGTGACTCTGTCCCTCTCCTTGATAGTCGAGCGTGCTTACGCAACCTCGCTTTCCTAACGTTAAGCGTTGGTAGCGTTCAAACCCTATCCTTAATTGAGCGTGCTTACGCATCCTTTCCCCATTCCTTAAGGGTCGAGAAAGAAATAAATTCCTTGGCCTTACCTGAGCAGAGCGAAAAAATCAGGGTGAGGAGTGAGAAGCCACTCACTCGACCATAGAGAGGGTGAGGATTGCCTTTGAGCGATTGACCAAAGGGATGGAGTCACTCACTATTCATATGGTGAGGGATTTATCACTTATCCATCATATGGTGAGAGACAGAGTCACTCACTCATTCATATGGGTGAGGGTGCGTAAGAACACTATTAATTAAGGAGAGGAAGAATGGCTCGACCAGCGGGAGAGGAAGTGCAAGCAGGCGGCTATAGCATCTAGTGGAGAGGAAAGAAGTACTTTTTATAATTGAGCAAAAGCGAGGTTTTTGCAGGGTGCGCCTGCTCCTTCTTTCCCCCGCCCGAGACAGGATACAATCAAATGGTAGGTAGATCGATCGATCAGGAAACGTTTCTTTAGTTCTTCGAATCTGCATCCCCGACATTATCGGTGATAAGAGGGATCTTCATAATTACTGTGTAGTACGGGACATTAGCTGCTTATAGCAGCCACCATTGATCGTCCAGCCAAGTATACAACCTCTCTCCTGAGCGTCAAGTACTTATGGTGAAATAATAATGTCCCTTGCTGTCCATCCACCCTCCTCCTTACTGAGAATAAGTAATGGCATTTCAAGTCTATAATTCATTGTATCGAAAGCATAATTAAATGAGGGAAATGAAAAGGGAAAACGAAACGAATAGGTAGGTAGGGGACGAGACAAAAATTTAGCGATAGGGGAGGAAATAAATAGGGAACATATAAGGCGCAAACACTTCTTGTCTTGATGGGTCAACAATGAAAGATAAATCCATCCATATAGGTATAATCACTTATACATTTTATATATAATAAATTATTATTACAAATACCTCTTGTGTATTTTACAATTAAAGTAAACAAGCCTACGGTTTTGTTGCTCCACAAAGTTTGAAAAAAATTAATTATTGACACGCGTCAACATTGTCGACTCTTCAGGGTGGTTTTCATAGTGCAAACTAGAACTCAGAAATCTATGGTAATAGAGTTAATAACTTAGACTGTGAATGATTAGGATGTGAGTTTTCATTGGGGAAATATGAAGCAAGGGATGAATAAGATAATACCTAACGTAGCCTGTCGCAAGTAATAATAAAGTTAGACATAACTTCTTTGCAATCCAACTCTTCAACAAAACGAAAGGTTCCTTGTCCCTGTATTTGAGATTTTTCTGCTGATAGGTTAAAGATGTTAGCGCGTAAATATTTTCATAGATATGAAGCTTAACATAATTGTATAAAGAGGGTGTTTTGCTATCTTAAAATTATTTTGCATATGTTCTCCAAGTAAAAATGTGTATCAACCTTATCAAAATCAAAAGGATTGAGAAAAAAAGACTTTGAAATTAACAAAAGATAAAAGAAAAAATAATGGAACAAAGGACTTAGTTTATCAAGAAACAATATAATAAAAAGTAAACAAGATAACTTTAGAAAACTTAAAACATACTGCAAAGTAAGTACAAAAAGTAAAAGAAGGGAAAAAATGAAAGAAAACATTTACAAGAAAAATTGATTTTGATGATTTATTCTTGTGGTACTTCAATGTATGGCTTAAGATGCGAGCCATTCATAGTGTAGGGCATAATACAATCATTTTCATGTTGTAAAAGATAGGAATTAGGCTTGACAATTGCATCAATTTTAAAAGGGAAAATCTATAGATTTTGGATGTTTTCCTTCTTTTGCATGTGTAGAGTCCCATAACAACAATTTTTAATTGATAGTAAAATTAACAGATTTAGATTTCTTGTCAAAATATTTCTTCACTATTTGCACTCTACGTTTAAGATTATCAAGAGAATGTCTATGTTTCCTTCCTAGGGCTAATAGAGCTAAAACGTTTTGAGGGATATCAATAGAATTAAGCTCTTCAACTTGCATGACAAGGCGTAAAGAAGTAAACTCAAGTTCAACAGGCATAATTGCCTCTTTCCTATACACAAGCTGAAAAGAAGAAGCGTTAGTATTGGATTTCACGATTTTCTGATAAGCCTACATAGCATATTTTAACAAACTATGCCAATTGTGAGATTTTTCGTTTATGATTTTCTTTAAGATTTAGATCAAGTTCTTATTTGTTGAATTTACTTGCCCATTACCCTGAGGGTATTAGGTGGGAGAGGTGGAATGCCTAATCCTATATTTGTTGCAAAATTCAGTGAATCATGCAGAAATAAATGTTGGGCTGATCAAATCAAGGGGGATATCAAAACGTGACATAATATTATTTTCAAAAAAATTGATAACTTGTGCATCTCAGGAATTATTTGATGGGATAGCCTTTGCCCACTTAGTGAAGTAGTCAGTGGCAATGGGGATAAATATGTGCCTTTCAGATGAGGGTGGATTAATTGGTCCAATAAAATTAAGACTCCATTTTGAAAGTGGGAAATCGATAATGATAGGTTGTAAAGGCATGGGATGAAATTTTCCTTTACCAGCAGCTAGCTGACAATATATGCAACTTTGCACATATTTATATGAATATGGAAAGATCATCGGCCAATAAAAACCATATCTCAAAATTTTATGTGTTGTATATTTGGATCTAGAATGACCACCTATATGCATTCCTCCATGAGTGGAACCATGAAACAGGGTTAAAATTTCATCAACAGATTCATCATCGACACAACACAATAACAATACATTAAAATATCCTCGAAAATACATGTTATTAAGGATTATATATTTGGGAGATTCTAAATGCAACCTTCTTCATTGAGTTTTATCAAGATGATCAAGAAATTTTTGGTTTTGCAAGTAATAGATCAAATCCCTGTACTAGGGGTAATCCGTGATAAACATAATTACTGATCAAATGAGAACTATTACCTCAAAACGAGAACTCTAACAAAAAAACATCAAAAAAACATGAAGAAACAACCCGAAAACAAGAAGTGTTATTTTGGAATAACTTTTTTTTTCGTGGTAAATTGTCAAAATTTAAAAAAAATGGAAGTAAAAGCCAAATTTTTTTTGTCCAAAAAGCACTCCGAAAACTAAAAGTGTTATTCTGGAATAACTTTTATTTTTTGGGTAAATTTTCAATATTTAAAAAAAATGAAAGTAAAAGCCAAATATTTTTGTGCAAAAAACACCCTGAAAACGAAAAGTGTTGATGTTGAAATAACATCGTCAAATTTTTGTATGAAAAAAAATTCAAAAAAAGACATTATTTAAAGAAAAATAAATAAAAATTAACAAAAAAAAAGCATCAAAAACATTTTTTTTAAGTTATAAAAAAAACCACATAATTACAAAAAATGATAAAATAAAATAACTAAAATAGAAAATTAAAAAATAATTAAAATTAAAAAATACAAATACAAAAATAAAAAATAATCAAAATTTTAGAAATTTAAAATTAAAAAAAATAAGTAAAAATTTTAAAATAATAAAAAATTTAAATTAAAAAAATAAAAATAAAAAAATAATTTAAAATAATTTAAAATTTAAAAAGAAAATTAAAATTAAAATTTACATTAAAAAATAAACTAATTAAACTAAACTAAATATAATATAACAATAAAATATTTAATAATTATTTCATTTTTATATTTTCCCTCTCTTAGTCAAACTAGTTGTTATACCTTAATGGATAGTTGGATCCTTTCTCCATCTTTTTAAACATGTCTGCTGGATCTGATTTCTCATCTTGTCCTGAAGATAAACCACACTGGTTGGTTTGAAACATGTTGAAAATTCATGATCATATGTGATTATTACCGAAAGCAATTTTTTACAAAATAAAACTTTTAAAATAATTGAGAAAAAAAAAAATATAAAGAAATAAAGAAATAAATATATATATATATATATATATATATATATATATATATATATATATATATATATATATATATATAAATATATATATATATATATATATATAGGGTTAACATCCACTGAGACCAAACTTTGGTCTATCAGACCTAAAGAAACGAATTATTTAGTTTGTTTTAAAATTGTACTCCTATGCTGAAAGAGCCTGGAAAGAAGCGTCCCAAGCTCACTATAATTTTGACATGTTAAAAGGCTAGGAAGGTCAGTATTGCAACAAAGATTATAAAACTGAGATCCAATGTGGGTGTACGTAGGGCACTCTAAGAGGAAGTGATTTTCATCCTCAATGTTCATATTCTCACAAAGACGGCAGATCCTTTCCACCCATGGTGTTTTAGGAACTGCCCAACGACTTGTTTCACTATGGAGCTCATCAGAGTTCGTTCTTATCTTGGCTAAATTAATTTTTTTCTTTGAGCTAGTTAAAATAGAGAGATATGTTTGATCTTATAGAGTAGGGTTGATGACCTCCTTATAATATCTTAATTTTCTTTTAGCCTCTAAATATTTTTCACACCACATTTTCTCTTTAAACTTAGAAGTAACAATATTTTTAATGTTATTAATATTTTTCAATGCAACCTTTTTGTCGATCTCCAAATGGTTTAACTAGGACTTGATATCTTTATACCAACCTCGTTTGAGCCTTAGGTGGTTTTGGCTAGAATTTAAAGCTAGCTTAGGAAGTCTATGGTCTCCCATGTTATTGATTTTGTGCTTGTACAACAGGAGCCTAGTCATAACTAGGCTCTCAATAGGGGAAATACCCACTTCTATAAGGAGAATAGGATAGGGTGTATTGCTCTTAATTTTGAAGTTATACGTTATAGAACACTTCTCGATTTTCTCAATCTTTCTCCAGGACTCTCTAGATATGTTGCAACCCCAAACCTCACATCCATACAAGATAACATGAGTGACTAAAGTTTCAAAGAGGAGATGTTTTTTTATCCCACATCACAAGGTTTGCTGCTTTACAATTATTTTCAAGACAAAAATAAGCTTTCCACCCGCCATTAATCCTTTTCTCAATGCTATAGTTCCATTTGAGCTTGTGATGAATATCAATTCCTAGGTACTTGTAAGAAGATACTTCCTCCAAGTTGCTATTGTTATACACAAAATTAGCATAAGTGTCCTTCTTGGATTTGATAATCATAACTTTTGTTTTGTCAGTGTTAACAATCATACCCATGGTAGAGCATAAATCCTTAAGAAGTATTAGTTTCTTATCAAGATCAGATGAGCACCTTGCCAGAAGAAAAATATCGTCAGCATAGAGAATAAGGATGATGACTATTCCAACTAAGATCGTGCCAGCACAGCCTGCTTCCTCTAAACAACCTTCTAGCTTGTCGATGTAAATTCCAAATAGGGTAGGGGAGAAGGGGAAACCTTGTTTAACTCCGATATTACACTTAATATATTTCAACCATCCCTCATTGCTCTTAAACTTGACAATTACATTCTTGTATAACCTTATAGTGGCAACTCTCAATTCGAAAGGAACCTTTAGCTCTTTTAATATATCCCATAGGTTATTTCTAGGTATCGTATCGAAAGCCTTTCTAAAGTCCACAAAGCAACAAAAGAGATTGGATTTATCATTACGACATTCCTCCACAATGATCCTAAGCATAACGAGGTGGTCCGTTGTTGAGTGCTTCCTTCTAAAACTCGCTTGGCCTTTAACCCGCTTACCTTCACTTTCAAGCCATATGCTCATCTTATTTTCCAAAATAATACCATATAACTTGGCTAAGAGAGGGCTAATCATAATTTTCCGATAATTAGAGGGGTTATTTGTATCCCCACTTTTAAAAATAGGAATAATGAGGCTCTGAGTCCATGGTTTAGGGAACCCTTTCTTGACTACTTGATTGAAAAGCTTGTGGATGTGAGGGATGAGGACAAGACCTCCAATTTTTAAGATTTGTTCCTGGTAACCTTCAATATCCTTAGCTTTTCCATTTGCCAGGCGCTTAATCCCAAAATATATGTCTTCTAATGAAAAAACTTCTTCCGTTGTTAGCAGAGTTTCAAAGTTATCTATGACATTTGGAGATTCATAAAGCTTTTTAAGATAAGAATTCCAGTCGTGTAAAACAATTCTATTATTATCTTTAGTTTTTCTAGTTAGAATGTGCCTCCAGAATTTCTTAAGGGCTACCTTAGAGAGGTGTAAGAGATTTTCTTGTCTTTTATGAATATACTGCATTTTTTTCCTTTTAGTTAGGGCTTTTTATATTTTTATCTTGCCAATTTTAAGAGACTCATCAACAACTTCCTTAATTTCTCTCCTCGCACTTTTACAATCTTGATCATACCAAGGGTTGGTTTTGCTATTTCTTTTATTACTTGAAACCTCAATTGAGAACTTGTTAATAGAATATGAGAGGGTTGTAGTAAAATTATGATAGAGGTCTTCTATATTGTCTATACTAGATAAAAGAAGCAAATTTTTTTAATTCAATTAGAAAAAGATCATTTCTATTTCTATCAAAAATTAAGTTCTTTTGGCTATAAGGATTATCTTCTATGGAATCTCTATGCATGACAAAATAGAGAGTTATAACTAAGAGTTATTTTTAATTAAAATTTAAAAATAAATTAAGAATTAAAGATATATATATATATATATATATATATATATATATATATATATATATATATATTTTTTTTTTCAAAATAAAAAATTAAATTTAAAGAAAATAAATTAAATTAACTTTTAATAAATTAATTAATTAATTAATTAAATTAAATTAAATTAAATTAAAAAAATTTAGTATATTAAAAAAAATTAAATTAACTTTTAATAAATTAAAAAAATATTATTAAAAATAATAATACGACGTATATAATTTAAAAAAAAAAAAAAATTAATTTTAAAATATATAGTTTTAAATATAAAATTGTATTAAAATTAAATTTTTAATACAATTATTAAAAAAATTAAATAAAACAATTTAAAAATACTATTAAATTTTAATAAATTCAAAAAATTAAATTAAATTTCAAAATTAAAAATTATATATATATATATATATATATATAAAACTTTAATAAACAAATCAAATTAAATTAATTTTTTTTTTTTTATTAAAAATATTAATACCAACTTATATAATTTTAAAAATAAATTTTAATTTTAATTTAATTTTAAAAAATATGTAGTTTTAAATATAAAAATGTATTAAAATTAAATTTTAATACATTTATTAAAAAAATTAAATAAATAAATTTGAAAATACTAAAAAAAACATAAATTTTCATTTTAAGTTTTAATAAATTTAATTTTTATTTCAATAAATTAAAAGTTTTTTTTTTTTTTTTTTTTTTTTTTTTTTTTAAATAAGACTTTAATAATTATTTTTTATTAATTTAAACTAAATTTAATAAATTAAAAAAAAAAATTCAATTAAATTTAAAAAAATAATTTTGGGGTTGCACAATGGGCAGGCGAGGGACACACGACCACACTCCGTGGCAGAGCACGGAGGTGGGCAGGGAGCTGCATGGCCCTCTCGACCAAGTGGCCGCTGGGGCCGGCCCGTGGGCGGGCAGGGAGCTGCATGGCCCTCTCGACCAAGTGGCGGCTGGGGCCGGCCCGTGGGTGGGTTGAGAGGTGCGCGTAGCTCTCAGCTCGCCCATGGGCCGGTTGTAGTTGTCGCTTGGGTAGGAGGGTGATTCCGAGAATCGCCCTCTCGCCTAAGTAGTGGTGGGGGTGACTTGTGGGTAGTCGAGGAGATGCACACAGCTCATCGCTCGCCCATGGGTCGGACCCCATCGCCACTTGGGCGGGAGCGCGATTGGCTCAATTTTTTTATATTTGATTTAATTTAATTTAATTTAATTAATTAATTTATTTATTTTTAATTTAATAATTTTAAATTTATTTATTTATTTTAAAATTTAATTTAATGTTAATTAAAAAAAAATTGATATATATTTTTTTAAATTTAAATTTTTATTTTAAAATTTAATTAATTAATTAATTATTATTTTTTTTTAATTTAAAATTTGATTTTTTAATTTTTTTTTGTTTTTAGTTCTTTATTTATTTTTAAGTTATAATATAAAAAATGTTGTTTTTTTATTTTTTTATTTTAATTTTAATTTTTTTTTTCAAATTTTTATATATAGTTTTGTTTTGTTTTTAATTAGTATTATTATTATTTTCTTAAATTTAATTTTTATTATTTTAAAATTTTTATTTTTATTATTTTGAAATTTTGATTTGTAAATTTTTAAAATTTTCTATTTAAATTTAAACTTTTAAATTTTAATTATTTCTTATGTTATTTTTGTATTTCTATTATTATTATTTTATTAGATATTACTTTTTTGGGATTCAATTGTGTTAAGAAAGTCATTTATCTATGACTATTTCCATGAGAGGTAGTCGTAACTGGCTAATTTCTCATGATTTTGAATAGTCCACTTAACACTCATTGCATCGGGTGATGTTCAGAGGGGTGATGTGGGCTTGATTTTGGGGAAAACTCTACAGTTAAGCGCGCTTGAACCAGAGGAGTTCCGGGATGGGTGACCTCTTGGGAAGTCCTGGTTACCAGGTGCAAGACCTAGAAGTGATGATTGACACTATGTGATTCATTTCACTAGTTTCATTCCCACTTCTTCATCCCTCTGAGCATCACCTGATGCAATGAGTGTTAAGTGGACTATTCAAAATCATGAGAAATTAGTCAATTACGACTACCTCTCATGGAAATGGTCATAGATGAATGACTTTCTTAACGCAATTGAATCCCCCCCAAAAATGATATCTAATATAATGCACCGCGGAAACCCCTCATATTTTTTTTTTTTTTAGATTTTTAGATTTTAATTATTTTCAAATTTTCTATTTTAATTATTTTATTATATATATATATATTTTAATTATGCTATTTTTTTCCCTTAAATTGTGTCTTTTTTTTGAATTTTTTCCCAATTTATTTATTTATTTTTTGAAACTTTTTGTTTTTGCTTTTGTTTTTTTTTTTTTTTTTTACAAGTTAGTTTTTTAAATTTTTTTTTACATTTTTATTGTTTTATTTTTTATATATTTTTTATATTTGATTTTTTTTGTCATGTTTTTTAATTTTAATTTTATGTTTTATTACCAATATGAAAATCACCACTCTAAAAAAAAGGTAATTCGGGATCACCACTTTTCAAAATCGACATGAAAATCATGACATTTAAAAAAAAATCATAAGAAAATTTAAAGTTCCAAAAATATACTCGAAAAAAAAAAGGTGATTCTGCATCATCACATTTCAAAATCGACATGAAAATCATGACATTTATAAAAAAAGGTCATAAGAAAATTTGAAGTGCCAAAACTATGCTAAAAAAAGAAGGGTGGTTCTGCATCACCACTTTTCAAAATCGGGTGCTTTTTTTGCTACCTCAAAAAAATGGGTACCAAGTAATTTTCTTGTTTGATCGGTAACTATGTTGATATCAATTTGTTGTTCATTAAAAAAAACAGGGTAGATAAGGATTCATCATCATTTTCTAATTTATACGGTTCAGGGTATTGAGCCAGGTGAAGCGCTAGATTGCATCCCTTTATTGTTTTTGTGGTAATGATTGAAAAATCATGCTCTTGAATTTTGGCAAGAAAATGGTCATGTTTCACTGAAATATAGGTCTATTAAAGCAAAATTTTAACTACATGTAATGAGACTCTTACCTCCGTATGCTTGCCTATGATATAGTGCCCAAATTTATCAATTTCTTTGACAATCGAAAATGCATTTTTCTCAATAAAAGAGTATTTCAATTCATCATGTGAAAGGATTTGACTCATGAAATCAATTGGATTTTCAATTCCTTGATCATTTTTTTGCACGAGGATGCCATAAGTGGCTTCCTCTATGGAATTAGTGTAGATGGAGAATTCTTTAGTGAAGTTTGGATTTTCTGGCACTGGTATGGAGACAATAACTTCTTTTATGACAAGTAAGGCTTGCTGTGTATTATCATCCCACTTGGAAACATGATCTTCCTTAAAAAATTATAAATAGGCTTGGTATTTTTTGCAAAATCATTCACAAAAATGCAAAGAAAATTTACCTTTCCCATGAAATATTAGATTTATTTCTTTGAATTAGGGGGTGGGATATTTTTTATTGCTTCGACCATATCTAGATCAATGCAAATTCCAGATTCATACAAAATATGTCCTAGTACCTTACCAACAGTGACTCCAAATACAAACTTATTTTGGTTGAGAGATATACCAAATCTTCTACACCTAACGAAAACCTATTTTAGATGTTCAAAATGATCTTTACGACATCTAGAGTATAATGCCATATCATCGAGATAGATCTGAATTATCTTCCTAATCAGGTCATCGAAATATAATTTCATATCCCTCTAGAACATGGAACCTTCATTGATCAGGCCAAAAGGCATTCGTTCATAAGCAAATATTCCCCAACGAGTGGTAAAAGTAGTTTTGTACTTGTCCACTTTCTTCACGCGAATATAGTTATAACTAGAAAAGCCATCTAAAAGGGACATCATTTAGGATCCTGCCACTAAGTTGTTGTAAAATCTGTTCCATATTAGGTAAATGAAAATTATCTTTTACACTTGCCTTATTTAATGAGCGTTAGTCTACACACATGTTTATGTCACCATTCTTCTTCCTAACAGGGATGAAGTTGACAACCTACTTTGAGTATTGAATTGGAAAAATGATTTGGGCTTGGAGTAATTTATCCAATTATTTTATAATAGTAGCTTCTAGAGAAGCATTGATTGGTATTTGTCTCTGCCTAATTTGTTTGGCATCTTGTTTGATAGGAATGGCATGTTGAATGATGTTGGGATATAAATATTGAAGGTCTCTGTAAGACCAAAAAAAGACATTAGAAAATTATTTCAATAAGCTAATTAGCTTCTCTTTCTCTTCTTCAGTGAATTGGGCCCCAACTTGTAATATATTTGGATCATCAAGGGTTATGATATCTACCAAAACTATTTTTCCAATTTTGAGTTTAGATCCTTCTCCATGTTTTTCTTTTGAATTAGGAACATCACTTAGTGAGGAAGAACTTTCTAGGGGGTATCTGTTGTAATTTAAAGATATAATCTCATTCTCCTTGATAGGTTGGTTTTTGATGAAAGAAAAAATCCTTTCATTTTTAGAGAAGACTTTCCAGTCCTTGTCATTGTGTGGGAGGTGAGGGCTTGTAGAAAGACTGTAAAACACAATCTGATCTTTCAGGCAATATTTGATGAGAAAGAATAGCTATATACATGGTTAACTGGTCGGCTAAGGAATTAAGTTCCCTCTGAACATGAGTGATGTCGAAAGATAAAAGTTTATTTGAGTATATATTTTGATGGGTCTCTTAGAAGGAGAATAAATTTTCTTTAAATTGACAACAAGCTCAGAGTCTCCAAAGGCGGTCAAATAATTACAACCCAAAGTTAAGGCTTACTCTATCCCTAAAATGAGTGCCTCAAATTCCGCAATGTTGTTACTGCATTAGAGCTCGAGTTTAAATTCATATTGATTCATTTTTCCAAGAAGGGAATAAAAGATAATATCGATGCCATTACCTTCATCAAAAGAGGCCCCATGAAAATGTAAATTCTAGATTTGATATTCTTGATGGGTTTTTATAGGAGGCACCTCATCTTCAATGATAATGTAATATACACCAATATCATCTTCTACATATTTAATGTGTGGTTGGGGCAAACCTTCAATGTATGGCATAATATGAACTTCTCTATAAACTATAATGTTTTTTTCCATTTTTAGGCAAGGTCATATGTGTGCCATCAAATGAAATATATCCACTAGTATGGACTTGCCAATATCTTCCCAGAATTATTGAATAATTAGAGATTGTCATGTCCATGACTTCTATGTTGCATGTAGTTCTAATTTGAGGATGAGCGCAGACAACTAGCATGACATCCTTGATTTAACCAAACATTTCTTGGAGAGAGTTGTTGAAAGCAAGTACTTTCCTTGGGGTATGCTCAGAGCATTGTACACCTAGTTCTTCCATTATGACCTTAGGAATTACGTTAGGTCTGTAGCCTCCTCCAGCCAAGCAACAATGTGCTATTTTGACGTGAAGTTTCATGGAGACATAAAAAGGAGTGGTTCTAAGAGAACCTAAAGTGTTATGGACAGGAAGGACTTTGTTCTGATGGCCTTCTTCTTCCAATTGAATTTTAAGGGAATTATATGGTGCAGGTATATTACCTTTGATGAAACCCTTTAATTTCTTTTGTTGTTCAAGAATCGCTGCCATATCATGCGAGGAGGCATAAAATTTAATTCAAATTTCGGAAATGTGGAAGATGAAGAGGGGATGGAAGAATGTACATTTTGAGAGGAGAAATTATTATTTACAATGGAACATGAGATCGAGGAATTTGTAGCTCTTGTATTTTCAAGTTGTTTGGAAACATGATTTCTCGCATTGCAAGCCCTAAACACAATTTTTTGTCTCAACAACTAACACTTCTTCATTATCAATCCAATCTGGGATCAAATTTTTTTCCAAAGATTCTTTGTCTCACACTAATTTGAATTTGAGAAGTTTTATCACCGTGGTATTATTTACAGAAATTATACCACGGGCGGGAGTACAAAGAGTTTGGTTGATATGCTTGCTGAGAAATGTGAAAACGTGTTCAAGAAGAGGGTTTTGGTTGAGGTTGTATGCTAAATTTTCTTTCATAAGAGATCAATTTGTTTCTCATGTATTGCTTGAGCTAAAAAATGAATGCCATGTCGGTTGATTGACTTGAACCTCTAAAGGAACACCAGTTCTACGAAGCTATTCCTCGTACTCCAAGAAAATTTGGAGTGCAAACCCAAGACTAGTAGCATTCTCTTCTTGTCGCTGATGGTAGGGAGGAAGAAATGCACTATAATAGTGTATCATTGCTGCTTGATTTTAAGGGCAGATGATTTTAGGAATCTGATTATAGAGTTTAGTAAAACAAAGATTGAATGATTTAATAGTTTTTCCTTTGTAAAAAGAGACATGGTTATAATCAGATAGAAGGTTGATGGGATTCCTAGGTTTCCCATAGGTATATTTGAACCCGTCGCAAAGCTCTTCCTAAGTAGAAAAGGATTTGGGGGGAATTTCAAAAAGAATAAACTACAACTATGCATCGAAGGGAATTCATAAAAAACCGCATACACATTTTTTTTTCAGAAAGAAAAATAACAACCGCATACACATGTCATCGTCGTTTTCCCCAATATGGTGGCAAGCATTAGAAAATGCGATTAAATGCTGCTTCGTAGTGATAGTTCTGTTAGCTGAGAACTTAGGTAAATGATCTTTAAATTTTGGAAGAGGTGCGTTGGCTGGTGCCAAGTTTAAAGGGGATTGTCTATGCCAAGGGGTGGCATTAATATCTTCTTCAAATTGAAATAAGCCATATTGGCAGATGACCTTCGCAAGGTTAGTGGTTGAACGATGAATATATTGACCCAATAGAAATGGTTGGAGTGGAAATCAAGCCTGAACTTGACGAAGAAGACCCGGAGGCCATGGACCCATGGGTTCCGGATGAGGGTTGTGATTGTGTCCCGACATTATATTATTTGCTGGAGAAGTATTTCTAAAAGAGCTAGTTATATTTGTCATAGTCTAAAAAAACAACAGAATAGTTTAGAATTCTGCAAAGATTTTGAAAAAAATTGGTAACTATTTATTAGAATCTTGTTTACAGTTGTTAAATTTCAGTATTTTGGGTGCCCTTAGAGTTTTTGATAGTGTTGAATCTTTTTCCACTATTAAAAATGCAATTCAAACACTCCAACTATCTGATTTTTTGATTTTTTTTACCAAATTCGACAAAAAAAAACTGCCATTCTAACTATTCCATATGCTAAATAGACAACTTCATTATATTTTGCAGCGTCTTTGAATTTCATTAATAAGAGTATATTCAAGACTTTTACTTCTGATACGCCTTGAAGATCAAGGTTCATTACTCATACAAATATCATTGATGAGGAGAACATATGTGTTTGCGTTCACGTTCACATTGTTGTTGATTATAACTTCTTGTTCCTTAGCAATTTCAATTTCTCGTGCAATTACAACCCAATCTTGATTTAACTAATCAATAGTAGGGGCGTTGTACAAGATGTAATGGAGTAAAGAATTATTGATGTGAATTTGATCATTAAATTGTGGAACAAGATCAGGTTGTTGATTTGATCGAATGGTCATTTATTAAATTGAAATATTATTAATGAAATATATGGATGAACCAACTATCTATGAGCTAAGTTTTCACACTCACGAGTTTTACTTTGAAATAATTCTCGTTGTTCATGCAATTGAATAACTTTTAGAGATAATAGCCCAATTATGATCATACTCTTCTTTAGAAACAACACTCCGAAGGATGAATTCAAGCAATGAATAAGAAATACTTGTTTTACTAGGCAGATGAAATCCAAGATTAGTTTGTTGAAGATATTTGATAGTTACACATTCAAGAAAAAATTGAGATAACAAGGAAACTAATCACTTCCCATTATGGTCAACAAAATATTGTTGATCAAGGAGAAGTTTTACTACTTTTCTCAACCAACCTCTCAAATCCCGTTAGGGTGGGTGAGATATGCCCTAATGTTGTGATTGATTTTAAAAGGAATTTACAAGTTTTTTTTATGACGAAGGAAGATTATTTACAGGGAAATTGAACAAAGAAAAAAATTGAAAAATAATATTTACAAAATATTGTTGAAATTTTACAAATATTTTGAAATAAAAATGAACATATTGAACAAATCAACAAATAGAAAAGAAAAATCAGATATAAAGAGTAAGAAACTAATCAATGTTTTGAGGCTTTTCGGCCTCAAACAACTGTAGAGCCTCAACTGTGTTAGATTGATTGATTAAGGAGAATGAATTACTAATAAAAATATGATTTTTTGTGAGAAGTATACACAAATAATATAAATAAAAATAAGGATGATTTATTAATTGAATATCTATGAGTATATCAAAACAATTGTAGAGCCTCAACTGTGTTAGATTGATTGATTAAGGAGAATGAATTACTAATAAAAATATGATTTTTTGTGAGAAGTATACACAAATACTATAAAGAAAAATAAGGATGATTTATTAATTGAATATCTATGAGTATATCAGAATCGAAAGGTAGATTCCTGGAAATAATCTTTTCCAAATCAGATTCTAAACATCTGTAATGTGAAAAAAGCATATATAAAAGTCCTGGAAGAAAATAAATGATGAGACAATATTCAAACACCCTTCGATGATCTGATACAATAATAGACACCCTGTTTTCCTGGAAATAATATTTTCCAATTCAGATTCTAAACATCTGTAATGTGAAGAAATCATATATAAAAGTCCTGGAAGAAAAGAAATGATGAGACAATATTCAAACACCCTTCGATGATCTGATACAATAATAGACACCCTGTTTCTCTGCAAGATTAACGCATGCTAGCAATAGTTATGTGAAAAACTAGACCTTCAAACTTCAAATGAAATGAAAAAAAATCAAGTTACCTAAAAATATATGTCCAAAGGATGAGTGGAGTTTCTTGTTAGATTGTATCTTCCCTTTGAAAGTGATATTCTATCACCTTTTGGTTCAACTTCTTGTAACTAACAAAATATTGAAATCAGATGGAAGGAATGAAAAATTAAAACTTAAGGAATACGTCTCACTTCAATATTATCTCTCTTTTCTTCATAGGCTCCGTTCCTCTTTTATGATTCCTCAAAGTTCTTAGAGAGTTGAACCACTTTGGTAATTTGTTATCATATATTTTCTAGTCAAGTGTTGATTAGAATTCAAGGGTGGGATTTCTAAAGCGGAATTTAAAAAGAATTAAATTTATAAAACATTGTATTTAGATTTACTAGTAGGTGGGTGTTGATGGGCTGAAATGTACTGCCAACAACTAGGGGTCTCCTCGATGTGAAGTCCCAATTATACCTCACACTGTTTGGGATAGTAGCCCCATCCGGTATGTGCGCCCAATTGCCACCATGAATGTTTTCGCTCTTGGTTATCAAATGAAAAGGTGTTAGAGTTCAGACAAGAATGAAATGCCCAGATAATGAAACAAAGTCAGCCTAATATTGAGAAACTACATAAAAAGGTACAAGCAAGTCATAAAAACAACAAGAGAAAGAATTTCATGAGAATAATTAGTGAGGTGAAACCCAGCCAGACGTACATCAAAAAGAACATGCCAGAGGTTAATTGCAAATTAGTTCACAATAGATCACCAAAACGACGGGAAATAAGTAAGCCCACATTCAAAATAAAACATACATACAACAATTATGAACCAGTCCATAACATATTATATGTATGAATGCACACATATGAATGCAGTGAAAATATCAGACAACCAATACAACCACTATGAATAAGCATGAGAATCAGTGCTAGAAATGAAGAACATCTTATTATTGCTGCTAAAAATAAAAGTACATATGTTGCAATTAATCAAATCCCAATAGTGGAACATGGGCGGCTCATGCCATTATCCAATACAAAACCATAACCTTACTTCAGCTCGCCTTCCTAGCTTCCAAGAGTAGAGAGGATATAGCTCTCAAGCACAAATCAACTTTCTGCTACTAGCCCCGACTCAAGTGCTAAAGTCCCTTTCTAATGAGGCATGAGGGAACATTTATAGAGGTGAGGTGACCATTCACCTACTGTGACTTTTGACCTACCCTCATGACACTTGAACTTCCTCACTGCTCTCTCATTCCTCCTACCTATTACATGCTCAATTTATTTATACGTAACTATGGGAATTATGGTGAGCAATATGTACATACTACCAACAAAGTAATTGTGAGAAGAATGAGTAGGGTTTCTAGAAACCCTACTACTATAGCACAATAATGATGAGCCAATCAATAGGGTTTCGATCCATTTTCTATGTTGAATGTTGATTTTCCTGCCACGGTCCCTGTCATCATGGTTGTCGTAGTGTTTCAGGAAGTTGCGTGAATCCATCTAACCTATTATCGAGACCCTAATTGCAAGGATTATTGCATGAAACCTCGACTTTATCCATGAAAATAAGCATTCCCACCTGCAAACAAATAATAATGTCATAAATATGCAGACAAAGAATAATGCCAGACAATTGAAAAATTAACTGAAAGTAAAGCATCAATTTGCGCCCCTGTATAATCCCCTTTTGTGGCACAATGTTGTCCATGAATGCAACTTCTGCAAGGTGTCTTTGGGAGCTGTCCACATCATTTTTCTTGAATCAATCTCATCAAGTGGTGTTTAAGGTGAAGGATCTCAAGATTTTTCATATTCTATGGAGGAAATGTAGCGCCAAGAGGCATATAACTTCCTCGACTTTGGGATTTATCACTGTAATGTGTGAGGTCCTCTTCCTTGAATCCGCTTTTGGAAAGATATGAAGGTTTCTTCTTAATGCCACATATATTAATCCATAATATAAGTGCTATAGTAGTTGAAAGAGATGACACCTCATAAGAAAAACCAACAATGCAACTTCCTGTATTTCGAATGAAAGAAAAATCTAAGAAGACTGATTTTCCTTGATGTGTTTTCCTATTACACGACCCCTCTTTAACTTCCTCATCATTTGGACATTGAGAATATTTCTCTTTTCCATCAGTAATGCTATCCAAGAGTGATTAGTAAACATTACACTACACATTTATCAATCTGTCAGCGCCTTTATACATAATATGAAAATTTTATATTTATGATGTGCACAACATTGTCTACTTCATGTTCCAAATTTTTTCAAATGAATCCCTTTATTGTTACTGGTGAGCTCTGGTATTGCATGAAGAGTGCTGCAACTCCCAAGGGCTCCTCAACTAAAATCATCAACCCGAGGTTCATACAAACTTAGAAGTGACTGTGCTATATACACAGTAGGTTGGATTCTACTCATGCCACCCTTAGTCATGACATTAGATCAAGGTGCTCAGAGACCATCCCTCCTACTTAACTATAGTGAAAGCTTGTTGATGAAAGAACAATTGAAAAAATGATCCTAACTATGAAAGTGAAAATGCCATTTTCTCAACTTGTAGATGCTAATTAACGTTACATGAAAGGAAAATGGCTAATCTACTTGTAGAAGTAAAGCTACTCTATCTTGCATAATTAATCAAATCAGTAACATAATTGCATGTATAATTTATCTACTTCACACTTTCTTGAAAATCAGAAGTCTAACTTGTATCATGCTTGTGATTGGAAAACCCTAATTCTACTCTGTTTTTTAATGAGAAAAGGGAATGGTTGGATTGGTCTAAGAGCTTATTTTGATCATCAAATCACAACTTGGGGCCATTATTCATCTTGACTAAGCTAAGGTTGAAGTGGGGATCAAAACAGGTGAAGGAAATTGGTGATATAGGTGCTACTACATGAGGTCCTGTATTGCTACAAGAGGACCTATAATGTTATAGGAGGGGTTACAAGAGACTTCTTAGGGTGGAGATGATGTATTAAGGGTATGAAGAGGTGGATGAAGGTAGGAGAGAGTGGAGGAAGGTTGCGGAAGCCTCCTATCCAAGCCTATGTTGAAATTGGCAACAAGAAGGGCTTCTAATTTAATTTCCCCTTTCCTAAATTAGAAGGAAATTGTAATTCCTCATCACATGACAACTTGTACGAGTTAACTAAGTTGGAAATTCTTAGTTAGATCAGTCAATTCGAGTTGGGGGTCAAACTAGAGACATTTAGAGCTCACCCTAAGTTCTTAGGGGGTCTAGTGGTAGTTTATTTAAAGTTGTAATTGTATAACTTGATTATTTGAGTTAAGATCAATTTAACTAGTTCTAACTGATATATGAGCTAGTGAGAGGTCCAGTGAATTAAATATGATTTAATTCACATGCAGTGATAAATCAAATAAATGATAATTCACTATAAATATTTTTTGCATGTCAATTCTAAGGAAGGCCCATTGAGATTGGAGTTAAAAGGAAGAGAACTATCAGTTGTATAATTAGAAAATTGTACATGTCATGCATGAGGTCAAAAAGATGCCTTACATGAATTGCACAATCAATTCTTGGGAATTTCCTAATTAATAGGGGCCCAATTCCTTCAAGAATGTGTAAGAAAGGTTGAGAAACCCAAAGGCATTAAATTGGTTAAGTATCAAACCATTCTTGTTGGGATCAGAGTGAGACAATCAGAGATAGTAAAGAGAGCTATCAAGCCTGAGAGAAGCATTGTATTGTTTCATATTATTGACTTTATGAAATATACAGATAGAAGGTTTTTTAGCTAAGGCTTTCCCCATATACATATTTTTGTTGTGAGATTGAAATTTTTTCTCTTTCTTGTTCATGTGATTGTGTGATCGTAATTGGTTTTCGCAATTTGTAGAATAGATTCAAGTATTTTGTTTTAGCATATTACAAGATCAGTTGAATCTATGTGGATTTTCTACATGGTGTCGGAGAAGGAATCACTATAGAAGAGAATAACCAGAGTTTGTTTTGAATCGGTGAATCAAATTGAAATAAGCCATGTTTGCAGATGACCTTCACAAGGTTAGTGGTTGAACGATGAATATATTGACCCAATAGAAATTGTTGGAGTGGAAATCAAGCCTGAAATTGATGAAGAAGACCCGGAGGCCATGGACCTATGGGTTCTGGATGAGGGCTGTGATTGTGTCCCAGACATTATATATTATTTGTTGGAGAAGTATTCCTAAAAGAGCTAGTTATATTTTGCAGGAATCAGTGTTGAGCATCGACTTATAAGATAACTCTACATCTTTGAATTTCATTAATAAGAGTATATTCAAGACTTTTACTTCTGATACGCCTTGAAGATCAAGTTTCATTACTCATACAAATATCATTGATGAGGAGAACATATGTGTTGGCGTTCACGTTCACATTGTTGGTTGATTATAACTTCTTGTTCATTAGCAATTTCAATTTCTTGTGTAATTACAACCAAATCTTGATTTAACTAATCAATAGTAGGGGCGTTGTACAAGATGCAATGGAGTAAAGAATTATCGATGTGAATTTGATCATTAAATTGTGGAACAAGATTAGGTTGTTGATTTGATTGAATGGTAATTTATTAAATTGAAATAAGATTAATGAAATATATGGATGAACCAACTATCTATGAGCTATGTTTTCATGCTCACGAATTTTACTTTGAAATAATTCTCATTGTTGTTGGTGTCCGAGTGTGAATAAAATATTCAACCCTTTTTCCACATTAATTTATCAATCTGGGTGCGTACATTATTTCATGGTAACGCGTAAGGTATATGCAGGAGAAATGTCACAATCCAATATTAATCACATATTTAACAACTAAAATAAACAAGAACTGTTGTGGCAGTAATGAAAGATAAAATGTAGAATTATAAAAGCATTCACAACAATTGAAGAAACATACCATATCAACAGTTAAAATACTCAAACAGAAATGCGAGAACAACACGCAGAAATATCGCAACACCTGATTAGAAGAGTGGGCCCAACTCTCTGACCAGGGCTACGATAGATTCACAGCTTACAGGTGAAACAACAAAATTTCTTGCATTCAATTAATTAACAGTCTTCTGTTACAAACTTGATCTCTTGCACGCTAACCTGATTCAAAGTCCTGAGACGTTTCTTATAAAATTGTTCCAAAAAATGTCTTCCCAATCTAACAACTAATATCTACAAATATACAATTGTTACAACGGCCAAACTAGTTGCCGAGAGAAAACCAAGAGAGGTCTGAAATAGATATGGAGTAGGTTTGGATCTTTTATGCTGTTATAGCATATCAAAATGGTGCTAAGAACTCGGAGTTGCTTCCGTGACTTGCGGATGTGACCCTTTGACTACCGGATCTGTGGAAATAACAAAATTACTGCTCGCATAGACAAAATCCCCATGACTATTATTTCATTAATCAAACATTCCAGATAAGATAGTGGAAGGGGGTTTACCTTGTGCGTTTAGAGCATTTAAAAAATATTAATGATACAAAGAAGTGAAAGAGTGGGTGAAAATGGAAGAGAAAAGTATGCATATTTGGTACCCAACATCTCCCCCCAACTGGTCTATCTGCATGTCCTCATGCAGCTCGTCGTCTTTTCAGTTCTGGGTTGGACTAACTATGGTCGGAATGAAACTAAGCAAGGCCGTATTCTGTGGCCATCTCTATTCCAGGGGGTTTATACCCTTCTGTCAGGACGATATCCTTCCACAAATATTCACTTACAATGTATGCTGAAGTATACTGATCTATTGACAACCAAATGAGGGGGAACTAAAACCTTAGCCCCATCCACCGGACCCCACAAGTCTGAATACATGCAACAAAATGAGGCACTCTTTTTAATGCCCGTGAAAAATTGGGTGCTCTAAAAGGTTCTTGGTTTCTGATAGCTGATGACGACAACATCCATCTCCTTTGACAACTATCAAGCGCTTCATTTTGAAAATAAACTACATGTATGACATAGAGGTCAGCACACCACTTCTGTGTTTCCAACATATGTTCCTTATGTCCCTCAATCTGTAAAAAAGTAGAGTTCTTTTTATAAATATTCACTGCCTGACCATGCTCCCTCCTTATCATCAATGGCCTTGTAACTTGATTTTATTCAAAAGTATCAACAAAATTCCTCCATTTAACTTGGTTGATAGTGTAGGAGGTGAAGGCTCTTAGGTGAATATCCCCCAGAAATGGGACGTGATTGAAGGTCTGATCATCCTTCAAGAAATAATTATGCATGTAAAGTTCGCACATCAAGTGTTGACCCACGACATCATGGATTTTCAAAATACGAAGGAATTGTATCAGATCCTCAATCTCATGGTTGATTTCCTTATAAATACTTTCCAGGGAGAAGTAAAGGAACTTCTCATGAAGAAATAAAGAATAACTATGGGCAGGAGGTCTACAGGCCATTACTTGCTGTGCCAAGGTAAACATCTTTTCTTTATCTGCTTCCAACACTTGCACCTGTTCCTATAAGTCCTCCATCTTACCATGTTGTTTCTCTTGTCTCCACCGTGCTTTGTCTAACTAGTCTATATACTCAGTAATAATCCTAGCAGCCTGCTCTTGAACCCTCTTCATCTCCTTCCTATGTTTATTTGCGGCAGATTTCCATTTCTGAATTTCGGCAGCCAGGAGGAAATCTCAGGCTTCAAACAGATGTTCGATAGGGCCAGTCTGCGTGGAAATAGAGGAAACCTCAACCTTGGGCTTCACAGCCTTCCATTTATATTTTTTTACTTTTTTATTCAACCGAGATACTTTCTTCCTCAGTTTCTGAACTTCCTTCTTCAGCCGCATGGTCTCGTTAAATTGAAGCTGATACCTTCTTTTGAGAGGTGGTCTTCTATTTTCACATTGCTCTATCCATTCTTGCTTAACAATTAATTCATCTCCTGGCCCTGCAACAGGTTTAGAAGGTAGTGGGATGCTGTTAACAGCATCAGCTGGCTTCTCTACCAGATCTTCTTTACTTGGTTCCCTTTCTTCAATAGCACTCCCCTCTTCTTCTTTCCTTAATTTAGGAATTTCTGTCACCTGGTTAGTGCCTTCATTAGCCACTCTCTGCTATAGGGCTTCTACGAAATTCCCTTCGTAATTTCGAGCTTCAAGATTCCCTTACTGAGAATCAACAATCGATGGACCGACATCAGCCATATCTTTCCTTGAATCAACAAGCTTCAGTATTAGCGGGACATTGATCTCTTTTATTAATCATTGAGGAGAACGAAACCCCCTTTCTCCTCTTGGCATCATAGTCTGAAAAGGAGAATGGAGAATATATTTTACCTGATCTGTGTTAGTCTTGTTTGTCGCCTCTGATTCCTTTTCTTCATCACCTTCGTTTCTTAATTGGGTCGAGCCTCCTTCTTTCATTTCTTCTTCGTCTGCGGTCAACACTGGTTCTTGTGGAGCAGTGTTAACCTCGAGGGTCGTTCCTTCCCTGTTTTTCTGTCCTGACTGAGTCGAGGGTGGTTCTTGTGTGACACCCCTACCTATTTCAATATCCAAATTTGTTTGGGTAGGTGATGTTGTTTCTTGCATAACAACATCACTTTCCAACCCTCTGGCTGGTGTTCCTTCTCCCTGTGCTTCATTAATGAAAGTCGATTTCTATGGGACAATATCAACTTAATTCCCTATCTCCATGATTCCTTCATCAATAGGTTCCACAGGCGAGGCTATTTCTTGTGTGACATCCTTGACTATATCACAAATTATTTCTTCCATTTCCATTTCTTCCGGTTCTTCCTTTTCTTCCTCCATTTCCTCTAACTCTTCCTCTTTTGCTGAATCAACCAGAGGTACTAGTTCTTCCTCCATTTCCTCTGGATCTTCTTCTTCTGCTGAATTAACTGGATTTGCTGGTTCTTCTTCTATTTCCTCCAGCTATTCCTCTTCTGCTAAATCATATGGAGGTGCTGGTTCTTCCTCCTTAGCAGCGATGACAACTGCTACTTCCTCTTTTGATATTTCATAGAGCTCTGCCCAAGGAACTTGAAATCGGGACATTGCATGCATAACCAACAAACGAACCAAAATATGATTAGTGAGGACTGCCAGCACCTGGCGCGAACGCCGAGCAGACTGCGCCATGAGTTGAAGATGTTTCAATAAAAATAAAGGCATGTTTAAAGAGTGAACTTGTGCCTGCGGGAATCGAAGATGGGACATGATTTTGAAATGGTACTTGAACAAAGTTGTAGACCGTCCTTTGTAGGTTATATATTTCATCATAAATCCTGCTACCTCATTCCATGGATACGGTAAATATTTACGGTCATACCGTCTCCCATACTGGACAATGCTTTCTCCTGCCTGCAAAAACAGTTCAATAAAATCCAGTAGGGGAATCCTCCGAGCAAACCACTGTTGTCCTTGCCATTTTAGCCCACTAAATTCTGCAATGACTTCTTCTGTGACTGGAATTTCTAATCCTCTGACCCGAGAGAGATTCCCAACTAGATTTAGCGCAAACTCTGTCATGATTCCTCTGTCGAATCCTTGCAATCTATTAAAATAGGTATCCCATCCCGCATTGACGAAAACTTGCCACATATCTGCATTGCTACGAACCAAAATTGTATCTTCGGCTTCATACCGCATAGCCAGTCTTCCCATCCTGTAGAGACTGTAACAACACTCTGGACGCAACAGACTATTGGAAGGAGTGACGGCTACCAATTTCGGAAAAAACAACATGGTGAAAAATGAAATGGAATAATGGTAAAAATGGCAGGTGATTTCTTGGGAAACGAAGAAAATCATGGTAGATTATGGTAAGTGCGATGAATTGGATGGTAATTATTTCGCATGAGTTGAATATGACTGATCGGTTGGCAACATGTGCATCTTGCTAATCCCAATACATATTAATGATTATACGAAATACGGTGAGGATCGTGGATCGTACCAACAACACGAGGTTTTAATAATGACTTTGGAATAATCATTGGTGTGGTTTAATTACGCCGTTGTTTAGTTATGACAACAACACCCCCCCACAAACTTAAAAAAAATCCATCCAAAAAATCAATGTATTATCCATGGAATATTTAATTAAATCCATAAGAGCCAAATGGAGACGTACTTGGCGACCTACCTGAGGGAAGTGACAGTTGGCAGAATAACGGAAAAGTAACGATGCTGACGGAGTAACAACATCAAGGAGTAGCAGCATCGCAGAATAACAACATCACCGAGTAGCATCATTCAAGGAGTAACAACATCCCAAGTAGCAACATCCAGAGTAAAAACATACAAGGAGTAACAACAACCAAGGAGTAACAACATCACGGAGTAGCAACATCCAAGGAGTAACAACATCATGAGTAGCATCATCCGGAGTAACAACATCACGAGTAGCAGCATCTGGAGTAACAACATCCAAGGAGTAACAACATCATTAGTAGCAGCATTCGAGGAGTAACAACATCCGATACTTAGAATATTTTCGAGAATAACAATAGTAGTGGAATAATAGCATCCAAGGAGTAACAACATCACGGAGTAGCAACATTCGAGGAGTAACAAAATTCGATACTTAGGAAGTTTCAAACTCCGTGGCATTGCACCTTAATAGTAGCTCCTGCAAAAAGACAACAAGTGAATAGTAACAATATTTATTGTTATTGTTATATATATATATATATATATATATATATATATATAGAACAAGGATGTAGAGGAGGAATTCTCTGCACTGATAACCTTCAGACTAGATTTCTTGGAGAGATGTTTAATGAAGGCATCCTTAGAGGCTAGACGGTGGTACAGTCTTAGGCGATGTCCATTTGCTATAAAAGAAGCACATATATCGTCAATTGTGATCAATCTGACTGTTCCATTATCAAATACAACATCCACCTCGTAAGGCCCCATCCAGCCAGTGCAAATCTTTCCTTTAAAATCCTTAAAATGAGAGTCATAAAGCAATGCCCAATATCCTCTATGAAACACCTTGCTTTTGATAAAATTATCATGCCATTTCATCCTCTCTTGCTGAATAGCAATATTCCTCTGGAAAACCATTGAACGGATTTCATCTAATCATTAAGCTGATCCAGCCAGTGTTTTTAGGCATCTGACAGGTCCAACCCTACTTCAAGAGCTATTATGAGCGTACTGATCTCAAATTCTATTGGAAACAACGGGGATTTCCCATAAACCAACTCAAATGGTGAAAAACCAGTTGTGTTTTGACATGTTGTTCTGTATGCCCAAAGAGATTCAAGCATCTTCTGAGCCCAATCCCAACGATGGTGTGCCACATTCTTTGTCAAGATATTTTCAAATACCTTGTTTGTGCTTTCCACTTGTCCATTCGCTTGGGGGTGGTATGGAGATGTCACCCTATGTTTGACCCCATATTTATGCATAAGCCTTACTATCATGTGTGACGTGAATTGTGCTCCTCCATCTGAAACAATCTCCCTCGGAGTAACATAACGAGAAAAAAATATCTTCAAATAGAAAATCTGAAACCATATGTTCTGTTGCTTTCACAACAACCTTGGCTTCTACCCACTTAGTCACATAATCGGCAGAGACCAAAATGTGAACCTTTTGTTGGGAAGGTGGGTGAAAGGGCCCAAAAAAATCGATAGACAACTTCTCAAAAGGTTCAAGGGCTACTTGGGGTTGCAAAGGAATTTTATCGGATCGACCGGGCTGCCCCATGCACAGGAAACTATTGCACCTTCAGACATAATTTTGTGCATCCTGGAAGATAGAAGGCCAGTAATATCCCATCTATAACACCTTATGGCATGTTCTTTTATCTGCAAAATGCCCTCCACAAGGGCCATCATGGGCAACCTTCAGCACTTCATAGATATCATCCTCAGGTACACAGCGTCGAACCTGCTTATCGGCTCATGTATGAAAAAGGTATCCTGACATCCAGGAATATCAGGCACTATGATGAATAATTTTCCACTGTTCCCTATATGACAAATGATAGGGCACCTTCCCTGTAGCAAGATAGTTAGTAATATCTGCATACCACGGAGGATTAGTAGAAATTGAGAAAATATGCTCATCCGGAAAACTATCTTCTATGGGTGTGCCTTCATCATTATTATCCATTCTGGACAGAAAATCAGCAACTACGTTATCCCTTCCTAGTTTATCTACTATTGTAATATCAAATTCTTGAAGCAATAACAACCATCTTGTAATGTGACCAAGAGTGATAGGTTTATTCATCAAATACCTTATTATTGCATGATCAGTATGTACAAAAGTAGGATACCTGGTGATATAATGTTAGCATAGATGACAACTAGGAATTCCTTTTCAGTCACCGTGTATTTTAACTCAGCAGGATTCAAATTCTTGCTGACGTAATAAAATGCATATGGTGTCTTGTCTACCTGCTATCCTAAAACTTCTCCTATTGCTGTATGAGAGGAATCAACACGTATATGAAATGGTAATGCCCAATCATGTCCTCGAAGGATCGGAGCTTCACAAACCAGTCCCTTGATATTCAAAAAAGCTGCTTCACAACCCTCTGTCCACAAAAATTATGCATCTTTTGTTAGCAATTGAAAAAGTGGATGTGCTATTTTAGAAAAAAATTCTATAAAGCGTCTATAATAACCAACACAATTGATAAGGATACATACTTGTGTGGGTGTCTTAGGTACGGGGAAGTGCAGTATTACCTCTACTTTGGCCGGATCAACTCGAATTCCAACAGCATAGATAAAATGTCCCAATACTATCCCTTCTTCCCTCATCATGTGACATTTTGAGAGACACATGGGTCTGTTTACATCTTTTGAGGACTTTTTCCGGATTCGCCAATCCTTCTTCAAATGAATTCCCATATGGAGTAAAATCATCCATATATATTTCAACACTGTCATTAACTAAATCAGAAAAAATTCTCGGAATTTCCCTCTGGAATGTCGCAGGCGTGTTACATAGACCAAATGGGAGAACCATGTATGCAAAGGTCCCCATGGGCATGTAAAGGTTATTTTATATTGGTCCTCCGATGCTATCTGGATTTGATTATACCCGCTAAACCCGTCTAGGAAGGAGAAAAACTTCTTCCCAGCTAGGGTGTCCAGGACTTGGTCAATGAATTGCAAAGGGAAATGGTATTTTTGAGTTGATTTTTTTAGTTCCCTATAATCCACGTAGATTTTCCATTTACCATTCTTTTTGGGAACGATAACCAGTGGGGACACCCATTGGATGTCCGAGATGGGGTAAATAAATCCTACATCCAATAATTTATGAAGTTCATCCTTGACAATGTTCTTTAGAGGGGGATTCATTCTTCGTTGGGGCTATCTCACAAGACAAAAATCTTCCTTAATGTAAATATGATGAGTACATAAACTAGAAGGAATCCCCTTCATGTCATTATAATTCCAAGCAAAGGCTTCCTTATGGTTTTGAAGAACTTTTAGGAGCTGTTTTGTCTGGGATTTTGAAAGATTCGGGTTGATGTTCAGTGTTTTTCTTGGTTCAATTTCAATAGGAATACTATCATGGGACGAAATTGCAGGGATGTCCTCAATTTCATCTTCTGGTTCAATATTTTCCTACGTTACACAACTCATGGAAAATTCTAAAATTTGACGAGTTGAATCAGAAATAGAATAGGGATCATTAATAAAAGTGTTAATGGTATCATCCTCAGTTTCTGTTTTGAATTGAAGGGCCTGCCCAATGGTAAGGACCGGTCTAATTTCTTCATTTTCAGGTTCGGATTCTTCCATTGGTAGAGGTTTTTGCTTGGCTAATGGTTTCTCTTATGGGCTTGGTTCCGTAGGAGTATAGAGAGTGAGGTTCTTTGGAATTGTCCCATTTGATATAACCATATGTCCAGATCAACACCCGATATAGGCATCTTCGGTTGTGAGCCAAGGTCTTCCCAAAATCAAGGGATGACCACCGGCTGGGGATCTTGTTTGTAATACAAGGAGGTCCACTAGATAGTGCCATGAGTCCACCAAAATAGTTACGTCTTCCAACTTCCCTACTGGTTTAATTGTAGACCTATTTGCCAATTCCAAGACAGTAGGGGTTGGATTAATGTTTCTAAGACCCAATGCATTCATTGTTTCAGAGGTAATGACGTTTATGGCAGCACCAAAATCTACCAGTACATTTGGGATTTCAACCCCATTAGTTTTTACCATTATAATTGGGTTCCCTGGGTCCCTATATTTTACAGGCATGGTTTTTCCCACATGATGTTATACAGTCTGCCCATCACATGGATGGTCAATAGATACCTTGATTTCCTCCCAGGTTTCTTAGAAAAATATTCTTTGAGATTTTTTGCGTATATAGGTACGTCCCTCATAGCTTGGAGTAGGGGAATTTTAACAAAAATATTTTGTAATTCTCCCAAAAAATCAAATTATGCTTGAGGGCTTTGTTTACTCAGGGTCAATCTTTCAGGATATGGCGGATTGACTGGACGTCCTTGGTTAATAGTAGGTTCGGGAGGTGTTTTATTTACAATGTTTTGGTCTGGTTTATCCCCAACTATTTTTGGTTCTGGTTTTGTAACTTCATTGTCAACCTGTTCGATGATAATAGGTGAAGTTGGAGGATTCACTACTTGCCTAGATCTTAATTTTATTTCATTAAGTCTTGTGATAGAAATGCTATATGATGGAAGGTTAAGAGTGTCAGCTTGTTTAACCCCTTTATTATTAGGATTTAGGTTGGGTTGGATAGGAATTTGAGGTCGAAGGGATGGATTACCTAGAGGTACATTGGAAGGAAACTGAATTTGTTGTTGTGGCATTGACTGGGGAAACTGTCCAGTAGGAGAGGGTCCACGCCAGTTCTAGGCCCATGAAGTATTTGAACTAGTTTGGGGAACCCATTATTTACAGGGTGGATATTGATAGTGAGACCACATTGGTGAAAAAGGTACATACTGGGGACCCATATTAACATTATTAAAATACTGAGACGAGTCCTGAGGCATACCTAGATTCATATTCGGTTGTCGGGGTTGCCATGGCTTCTTCGGTCCCATGAAATACAGTTGATACACTGCGCTCTCTTCACTTGCTCCTTGAAAAACTGCCTTCAATCCTAGCAAGGAAGGGCAAGAGCTGGTCACATGGGCCTGTTTGCAAGTTGCATAGGCTTCAACTGTGTTCAATGGGCATTCCTTTAGCGGATGCTTCTTTCTGCACCGAGGGCAGAATATAGCCATAGTATTTTCCAACTCCATTTATTTCTTCTTCGCTTGCAAAGTGTCCATATGGGTAGATACTGTACTTAGGATATCAGTCCTTAGGTTATCCATTAGATTTTTAATTTCCGCCTTTGTGACCCCTCCTGCAGAATTTTTTGATGACCAGATTCCTTTTCCATTTCTTGCAGCCCCTCGCGAACACTGAATGCACAACCCACAAATAGTGTCGAAGTCTTCCTTCGATATGTCCCCCTTTCCTACTATGTTTAAAATTTTCAGAGAATCTTCCCTGAGTCCCCAGTGAAGGATGATCTTCAGAATATCTTTTTCCAGGTCGCTATGGCCTGACCTCTGCAGTATGTATATAAATCGTTCCACACAATCTTCCATATTCTCATCTTCTTTCTGAAAAAACTTTAAAATATCCTCCTTGATGTCACAGGATTTACAGTAATCCTGGTATTTCTCCAAAAGTACTTCCTTCATCGCATCCCATGAGGAGATATTCTTTCCCCCTAAACCCATGAACCATCGCAGGGTTGTCCCCTTTACATTAGTAGGAAATATCTTTAATTTCTAAGCATCAATGATATAGTCGTACCCCTGACAGACAATGTCAAATTCAAAGAGGAATGTATCGGGGTCCTCAGAGGAAAGCCCATGAAAATTAAACAAAGATGTTAAAGGGATGGGCTTCATTGGTGCATCACCTATGATGTTCCCAATTGGGAAATAAATAGAGGAATTTGTAGGTGCCATAAATATCCTCCAATAATCACTCGAGATTTCAACTGGTTCTGCAAATGATATTTGGGGTGATTCAATTGCAGGAGGTTTCACAACACTCCCTTGGTCTTGTGGTGATGCCAACTCCTTTAGGAGTTCTTCTTCCCAATTCCTCCGATCCCTTGCTTGCAATTTATTCTCCTTCTACTGACAAAAGGGTTGTTACTTCTACTGATACTTTATTTACTTCTTCTTTTGCCGTTGAAAGGGTCTTCTCTGGTACCATGGATGACACTGGCTGCTCAACCGACTGCCCCTCGGACTTTGTCTGAATCCTTACCCAGACAGCAACACAAGAAGATTCTTCTGATTCAGCCTTTGCGATGATCTCCTGGATATTCATATTCCTTCCCAGATCCCTTCCTTTCTTTAGGGGTCTTCCTCGCCCCCTTTTAGTGCTCAGGACCTAGAGCAGGAAAAATAATTTACTCCCCAGGACGAGAGATTGGACTCAAGTAGAAAATCAAACAAAATTAAAAGAAATGAAAAGCTGGGTCAAAACAAAAAATTACACAAACTTGAAAAGTTAAGGTTCAGGACCTGAATTAGGGTAATCAAATACCCTCTTCAGGAAGAGAAATTGGCCCCTAGGAAAACAATCATAAAGTAAGAAAACATAATACTACTGTCAGGACTCAAATGAGGGTTAAAATTCCCTCCCTAAGATGAGAGATTGGTCTCTAGAAAAACAATCGAAAAGCAAAAAAAATAAAAAATAGAACACTACGCTCAGGACTTAGAGCAGGGTAAAAAATTCCCTCCCTAAGACAAGAGATTTATCTTAGAAAAAAAATTGGAAAGAAAAAAAACAAAACACTATGCTAAGGACTTAGAGCCGGGTAACAAATTCCCTCCCTAAGACGAGATATTGATCTCTGGATCAATTATGGATCGTGTTCTTGCACCTTGTTAGCCTTCCCCGGCAACGATGCCAAAATGTTGGTGTCTGAGTGTGAATACAATATTCAACCCTTTTTCCACATTAATTTATCAATCCGGGTGTGTACATTATTTCAAGGTAACGCGCAAGGTATATGCAAGAGCAATGGCACAATCCAATATTAATCACAAATTTAACAACTAAAATAAACAAGAACTACTATGGCAGTAATTGAAGATAAATTGTAGAATCATAAAAGCATTCACAACAATTGAAGAAACATACCATAACAATAGCTAAAATACTCAAACAAAAATGCGAGAACAACACACAAGAATAACGCAGCACATGATCAGAAGAGTGGGCCCAACTCTTTGACCAGGGCTACCATAGATTCACAGCTTAAAGGTGAAACAACAAAATGGCTTGCATTCAATTAATTAATAGTATTATGTTACAAACTTGATCTCTTGCATGCTAACCCGATTCACAGCCCTGAGACCCTTATACAATTGTTCCGAAAATCGTCTTCCCAATCTAACAAATAATATCTACAAATATACAATTGTTACAACGACCAAACTAGTTGTCGAGAGAAAACCAAGAAATTTCTAAAATAAATCTGGAGTAGGTTTGGATCTATTATGTTGTTACAACATATCAAAATGGCGTTGAGAACTTGGAGTTGCTTCCATGACTTGCAGATGCGACCCTTTGACTGCCGAATCTATGGAAATAATAGAATTAGTGCTCACATAGGCAAAATCCCCATGAATATTATTTCATTAATCAAACATTCCAGATACGACAATGGAAGGGAGTTTACCTTGTGCGTTTAGAGAATTTAACGAATATTAATGATATAAAGAAGTGAAAGAGTGGGTGAAAATGGAAGAGAAAAGTATGAATATTTGGGACCCAACAGTTGTTCATGCAATTGAATATCTTTTAGAGATAATAGCCCAATTGTGAACATACTCTTCTTTAGAAACAACATTCTGAAGGATGAATTCAAGTAATGAATGAGAAATATTAGTATTACCAGGCAAATGAAATCGAAGATTAAGTTGTTCAAGAGATTTGATAGTTACACATTCAAGAAAAAAATGAGATAACAAGGGAACTAATTACTCCCCATTATGGTCACCAAAGTATTGTTGATCAAGGAGAAGTTTTACTACTTCTCTCAACCAACCCCTCAAATCCCGCTAGGGTGGGTGAGATAATGGGACAAGTCTGCCCATAAATTTATGCCCTAATGTTGTGATTGACTTTAAAAGAAATTTACAATTTTTTTTATGACGAAGGAAGATTATTTATAAGGAAACTGAACAAAGAAAAAAAATGAAAAATAATATTGACAAAATATTGTTGAAATTTTACAAATATTTTGAAATAAAAATGAACACATTGAAAAAATCAATGAATAGAAAAGAAAAATCAGATATAAAGAGCAAGAAACTAATCAATGTTTTGAGGCTTTTCGGCCTCAAACAACTGTAGAGCCTCAACTATGTTAGATTTATTGATTAAGGAGAATGAATTACTAATAAAAAAATTATTTTTTGTGAGAAGTATACACAAATAATATAGAGAATAATAAGGATGATTTATTAATTGAATATCTATGAGTATAGCAGAATCGAAAGGCATATTCCTACAAATAATCTTTTCCAAATCAGATTCTAAACATCTACAATGTAAAGAAATCATATATAAAGGACCTGGAAGAAAATAAATGATGAGATAATATTCAAACACCCTTCAATGATCTGATACAATAATAGACACCCTGTTTCTCTACAAGATTAATGCATGTTAGCACTAGTTATGTGAAAAACTAGACCTTCAAACTTCAAAAGAAATGGAAAAAAATCAAGTTACCTAAAAATATATATCCAAAGGATGAGTGGAGTTGCTTGTTAGATTGTATCTTCCCTTTGAAAGTGATCTGCTATCACATTTTGGTTCAACTTCTTGTAGCTAACAAAATATTGAAATCACAAGGAAGGAATGAAAACTTAAAACTTAAGGAATACCTCTCACTTCATTATTATCTCTCTTTTCTTCATAGGCCTCCTTCCTCTTTTATGATTCCTCAAAGTACTTAGAAAATTGAACCACTTTGGTAATTTGTAATCCGGATTTATGCAGGAACGCAACAAAATACAGAAATAACCATAAACATAGAGATGCAGCGGAAATAATGTGTCATTTTCTTAATAAAAGAATGATTGAAATAAGCTTACAGACATAATGGAAATAAAATATCTAGGGTGCTGGTAGCGAATCTCTGAGAAGAGATGTGGTGGCTACAGACCTCTGAAATGTGTTACAATGAGGCTCAAGGGCCTATTTATTATTGAGAAACAATGGAAAAACTGAAAGGTCCAAAAACCTAACTCTAGGAGATGAAACGCCAAAACTGTGGGCCCCCGTTTGGGTAAGTTGGTGTTTCAACTTCCCGAGGACGTAACTTTGGCATCCGATATCCATTTGACGCTCTCAATAGCTCATTAGAAAGATCTATCCGAGGAGTAAAACTTTTTATGTGAGAAACATTGGTCCATGGACCCATGTTGCTCCCGGTTTTCCCAAAAAACATCGTTTAGGCCCTCATAGCTCCCCACGGGGTAATATTGTTCCTTGATGCCGTCTCGGAACAAATTCCAAGTGGGTGTAGCCGAGACCAGAGAGGTTTCCCCTTTTTCCTCTTGCTCACGGTAGGTTTCCCACCAGTCTTTGACATGGGGGGCGACTTTGAGGAGTGCAAAAATAATCTTTTCTCGGTAAGAGAAATCATGGACCGAGAAATACCCTTCCAGCAAATTCAACCATCTATCTACGGCGTCTGCATCTATTTGGCCTTCAAATACAGGAATATCAAAGTTTACCTGTACCTTGAAGGGAGTGGCTATTGGATGCAGATGCGCCGTAGGTGGGCAGTCGTTGAAGGATCTGAGCAAAGTTATCCATCATCGCGTTCCTTTGTTTCTTGAGGGCCTCCTCGAGCAATATTTTGATAGGATCTCCTACTCCCTCGTCTTTCTTTTCTTCCGCCATGGGAGGTCGTTGAGGTTTGCGAGGCTGATCTTGCAAGGGTTCAACCAGATTGAGCCCTAACTCCTTATACCTTGACCGCGTTGGGGACATGCAAAGAAAAAAAAAAAGAGAGCAGACCACTCTGATACCACTAATCCAGATTTATGCAGGAACGCAATAGAATACAAAAATAACCATAAACATAGAGATGTAGCGGAAATAATGCATCATTTTATTAATAAAATAATGATTGAAATAAGCTTACAGACATAATGGAAATAAAATAGCTAGGGTGCTGGTAGTGAATCTCTGAGAAGAGATGTGGTGGATACAAACCTTTGAACTGTGTTACAATGAGGCTCGAGGGCCTATTTATTATTGAGAAACAATGGAAAAACTAAAACGTCCAAAAACCTAACTCTAGGAGATGAAGCGCCAAAACTGTGGGCCCTCGTTTGGGTAAGTTGGTGTTTCAACTTCCCGGGGACTTAACTTTGGCATCCGATCTCCGTTTTACGTGCTAAATAGCTCATTAGAAAGATCTATCCGAGGAGTACAACTTTCGATGTGAGCAAGACTTATCATTTCTCATTCAGGTGCACTTTTATATCTTTCTAAATGCTGGTAAAAGTAATGAATATGAATTCATCACTGGTAATCCTGAAGACAAAATATTATCTAGACAGAAAAGATGGTCTTTTTTGAATAGATTTATGAATAAATCTAGTGAAGAAAATATTTATGATGAAATATTTTTAGTTCAAGAATTTGAACCACAGCCTAATTGGACACTGCTAGAGATTGGAGTAGATAAATTATACAGTCTACCTGTTTTTCAGTTTAGAGCAGCATAGTTGTTTAGATTCACATCAGTAAATATCCCTATTTCAGTTGGCCAATATGTTTACCAGATTCCCTTGATAAACAAAGAAGACATCCAATGGGGATAAGAACATGGTTATAAATATGTGCATATTAGTATGATTTAGTTTGGAATCAATCCTTTGGTCCGTCCAGGTTTAAATACATCATGTTTAACTTGTATGTTGGATACCCGTTTGAACAACTTCAATGATCCTTTATTAGGAGGATTCCAAAGTCCTTTGAATAATGGTCCTGTCTGGTCATCCATTGTTCCTCGTTATCAGGTCTCGCTTCAAGATCCCTATATCAATGAATTTTTGAATGCATATATTCAATTTAATGGTTTTGATGTAGCTCCACAAACCCATGTTGCCCAGTTGCATAGTTCTGTCTGTCTCCGGTTTGTGTCTACTTCTATGCCGCCTATGAATCCTAAATTGAATAAAAGAGCACTACGAGAAGGAGTAACTGATGGTCCTGGCAATACTGCTCCACTTCAGATAGGATTCTCTGAATGTACTTTACCTGAAGAATGGAACAGTACATACACTTCTCTTTCTTAGAAATATCCACAACTGCATTCAATCCCCCAGCCTAAGAAATTACATCTAGTAAACAAACTTGATGGAACAAAGATTCTTCGTTTTACCAATCCTCAACTATCTCGCTCCATGTCCCAATATTCTGGTTGCTCCTCTTTTGGGGTAGTAGATAGAGTGGTTCCACCATCAAAAGTAAAATCTATTCCTAGACCTTTACCATCAATGGGTAAACAGTCTTCCAGATTACCTCAGTCTTCCAGATTATCTAATGATTGTGAATTTTGCATCACTACACCATCTTCTTCAGGAACCAGTTCCAAATTCCAAATCGAGATTCCTGGACATAAAGGTCAACATCAAAATTGTCAGGAATGTGTCAAAGTTATGATTCCTGAAATAAAGAGTTTCACCCTTCCCAGAGCCTAGAGTGAAAGTATTGCAAGAATTCAAGAAAGACATCTAGAACCAGGAAATGCTAGAATAAATTTCAAGAATGGAACTATGAAGACAGACTTTCAATGGATTCAGATGAGAAATCTAGCAGATCCAAAATCCATTGAATTAGAGAAAATGCAGAATTATACAAACTACCAAATAGTTTGTATGTTATAGGACATAGATGACATAGCCAAAGATGTGTTAGAAATCAAAGAACACATAAAGAAACTCCATATTGGCTATAATGAAACTCTTGGTTTTCATAATGAGCATAAACAGGCTTTGAATGATATTCAGTGAAATATGGGCATAATTTCTAAATCATTAGATCATTTGACTTCAGCACTTCCAATGCCCCAATCTCCCCCTAAATATCGTGATGTTGATTTGGCTAGTTCCAAGCTAAAGATTCCAATTTCTTCAGGCTCTAACCAACCTGACAAAGGACTTAGAAGCCTTGTTCTCAAAGGGATTGAAACTACCCAAAACATTGATTTTGAAAAGATAAAGTTTGGAATCCAGTTAGCAAGAGAAAAGACTGATTTAATGAAAGATAAATTGGAAAAGTTTCCTTCTATCCAAGCCCAGTTAGTACCCAAGAAATATGTGAGTCTCCAGAATCTTCTCGAGAAAAAAGCTACACCAGCTCCTACAGTCTTGGCATTTTTTGGACCTCAACCAACTGAGGAAGTCAAATCTAGAACACCAGGTGAACAAGCTACTGGTGAATCCAGTAAAAGAGACAGAGAAGAAACTTTTTTCTTTTCTAATAAAGGAAATAGAAGCCCTGGATCAAGATTAGCCCATGCAGCTGCCTCCTCTAGCCCCTTTTCTAGATACAGAGGAAATCTAGAAAATCTCTCTGCTAGGATGGAAAATCCTCATCTAAAAGGATTTGGGAATACATTTTTTCTCAATATTGATTTTCTATCCTATGCAGAAGTAATTAATACTTTTCATCATTTACATGCTTGGGAATTACAAAGAAAGGCAGAAACTAAAGCCTAGTGGTTAGATATCGTCACTCAGATAGTTTGGTCTTTTACAGGAGTTTTAAAAAAGTGGTGGGAGAAACTCTCTGAGAATGAGAAAAATGAAATTGTTGAGAGTGAAGAATCCCTCAAAGCATTGTTTGATTCTTTAATCCATGAATTTGTAGGACAAGTTCCAGTTGATTCTGCACACCATTCCCAATTATTCCTTTCTCAAAGATTATGCAATATAGATTATTTGCATGAGTATTATTGTGTAATGCAGAAACTTCTGTACCAAGCAACAGATCCACATAATGTTGCTTATCTGAGATATTATATAGCTTCCATGCCAGACAAGATTCTAGATTTGTTAGATCAGTGTATCCAGTCAAATAACATTCAAATTGAATCTATGTCTTTTTCCGCCTTGCAACAACTTATAATCACTGTCTTACAGAAGGAATGTGCAGCAGAGAAAGCCAAAAATAATTTTAAGAAGAAAATGAATTTTAGTACAAAATTATGCAATAATTTTGTTGAAACCTATGATTTTGGCTGTCACAAAAAGTCAAGAAAGAAGACTGCAACAAAGCAGTGTCATTTTCCTCCTAGTAAATATGTCCCGCAAAGGAAAAAGTATTTTCCTACAAAGAAAGCTAGGCGACAACGTGTAGTCTTTAGGCGAAGAACCAAACCGAATAAACACACCAGGTGTTTTATCTGTGGAAAAGAAGGGCATTTTGCAAATAAATGCCGAGCTAAAAAGACTACTCAATAGGTGAAAATCATGGATATCTTCTCCACAATCCATGATCCTCAAGATTGGGATCTCATATCCCATTCTGATAGCGAATATTTTGAAGTGTCTGATACTTCTTCCGATTTAGAAACTGATATTGAAGAATTAAGAGATTTCAATAAGATAGCTATTGGTTCATCTTCTGATAGTTCTGATTTTGATGAAACATTTATTCCAAACATCAAAATGTTTCATATATCTCCTCTTGACAATCTTCAATCTCAGATTAACTTTGTTAAGCTATAGATATCTCAGCTTGCACCAACACAGTTCACTGTCAAAAGAAGACTTCAAGATAAATTGCATACTCTTGAAAGCCAAGTTCCTTCTTCCGACTATCGTCATTGTCCAAAGGCGATAGGGATAAAGGATAAAGAATCTGAAGTCGAAATTGAAAAAGAATTTGAAGATATTTTTAAGCCTCTAAGGATCACAGGAACAGCTTCACCAGGTAATGATCAGGTATCCATCTTACGCAATCAGTTAAGTCAACTTGAAACATTCATTCAACAAACAAGAAATCAAATGGTACATCTTTCCTCTAAACTTCAAGATAGTCTTGCTGAATATGAAGAATGTAATTCCAGATTGACAAAGCTATTAATGATTGATATTCCAGCTGATTTTCCTATGAAATCCAAAGATGTTGATCTTGTTGATATACTTAATGTGGGAGATAGAGTAGGTATTCCTATAAAAATAAAAGTTCCCAAAATCAAGGAATATACTCTAGATGCTCAAATTGATTCTGGTGCTATGAGCAGCTACTGTAAATATGGAGAAATCCCTGAATACTATTGGCAGCCTACAAATATTTCTTTTAAAGCTGTTAACAAAGAAATCATGGAAATTAAGCACATTTCTCCTGAATTTCCTATATTTTTAGGTGACATCCCAACACATGTTACCTTATACAGCTATGATACTAGTTTTGATATGCTCTTAGGACAGGATTTCCTTAAAAGATTTATTCCTGTTACTTTTGCTCATGAGTCAGTCATCTTGACTACATCTTCTGGTCCTGTATCACTTCCTTCTAAGAGTGATTACAATATAGTTGTTCCTCCTGAACAATCTGATCTCTTTCACACAACTTTGACTGATCTTTCCAAGATATAGAAGATAATCAAGAATGCTGAGTTGCATGAAAAAAAGACGCTGCAACCAGTAGCAGAAAAATTGTGTAAAGATTGCACATCAGAACATCCAGATGCTTTTTGGACAAGAGAAAAATATTTTGTGGCTTTTCCTTACAAAGAAGGTTATGTTCCTCGTCCACAAAAAGCAAGTGAAAATCACATGAGTCCAACAGAGAAAGAATTGTGCCAGAAAGAATTATCCCAATTACTGGATCAGAGGCTAATTGAACCTTGCAAAAGTCCTTGGGCTTGTCCAGCATTCTATTTTAATAAACATAGTGAGAAAAAAAGAGGAAAGAAAAGGCTGGTCATCAATTATAAAGCCTTAAATGAAGCCTGGATTCTTATTAGATATCCTCTCCCAAACAAAGAATTGCTGCTAGCCAAACTTGCTAATGCCAACATTTTCAGTAAGTTTGATCTCAAAAGTGGATTTTGGCAGATTGGCATACTTCCAGAAGAAAGGTACAAGATCGCTTTCACAGTACCACATGGTCAGTTCCAGTGGGCTGTAATGCCTTTTGGTCTTAAGAATGCTCCATCAGAATTCCAGAAAAGGATGGAAGATATTTTTGGGAGTACATATTTTATTATTGTATATATAGATGATTTGCTTATTTTCAGTAGAGATGTAAATGAACATAAAGTGCATTTAGAACAATTTTATAGACTAGTTTTTCAGCATGGCTTGGTTTTATCAGATTCTGCAGAAAATTTCCAGATTGGTAAAGTTTCTATTGATTATCTTGGTTTGCATATTGAACAAGGCCAGATTCAGCTCCAACCACACATCCTGATAAATCTCCTCAAATTTCCTGATGTTTTTCTAGATATAAAATCTGTCCAAAGACTTTTAGGATGATTGAATTACATCAGACAATTCTATGAGCACCAAGCAAGAGATACTAAAGTTTTGTAGAGAAGGTTAAAGAAAGAATCTTATTGGACTCCAGAAATGACAATTGCTGTCAAATCAATAAAGAGTAAGATTCAGAATCTTCCTAGACTAAATTTGCCCGATACTAATCTTCCTTTTGTCCTGGAAACAGATGCTTCAGATCACACTTGGGCAGCAGTGCTATTGCAGAAACATGGAAAGAAAGAATTAGTTTGTGGCTACACATCAGGGTCCTTTGATCCAGCAGAAACCAAGTATCCTTCTTCTCACAAAGAAATACTTGCAGTAAAAAAGGGAATCAAAAGATTCCGCTTGTTTCTCAAAAGCTCCAAGTTCATTGTTAGAGAAAATTTAAAGCATATGAAAGGCATCCTTTCCAATAAAAGACTACTTGAGCAAGGAAGCACCCGAGTGTTAAGATGGGATCTTTGGTTAGATGGTTTTTATTTTGATATCGTCTACAAATCAGGTGCAAATAACTATTTGGCAGATATGTTAACCAGAGAAGGTGCTCCAAAGAACAAAGAAATTAAAATGTTTCGACCAATTCTACAAGGAGAATCTTCTGCATCTCAAAAGCATATAGAGTCTTGTCAAGTCAACATTTGTAGTCAGTGTAAATATGAATTCTGTTGGGATTGTTTAGTTGCCAGAATTAAGTCTCTTCCTCCTGAAGTCATGCAAATAGTTTTGCAAAAATGGTTTGATTCAGAGTCATGCATGTTAGGATATAATAGTGAGTTTCCATATAGAGATAGGGATTGGCGAGTCTATTATAATGTGTCTCCATAACAAAATCCTGTATATTTTGCATTCATCCAGAACACTAATTGGTCATGGCAGGATTATTTCATCATAAACCAGAGAGCTAGGATTCATGGTTCTGTCAGAATTTTAGCCTATACATCAGAACTGTCTAGTCCATGGAATACTTGGAGTTCTTGGTTCAAATTGTTCTTGTATAAATACATGCCACACACTTCCTAGATGCTTGACATTAATTTCAAAGAGACAATAAGTACTCTTTCTTGGGAACTGAACATAGAAGGAACAGATGATTATACGATGGAATTTGAATTCAGGCATGAAGATTCAATAGTGGATTTGATAGAAGACAGCCATACAGTTGAACCACAGTTTAACTTATTTGTGAGTTTTACTGGGACAATGTTAGTAGAGCCAAGTTTTCATCCATCCAATACTTTCTCTTTTCCATTTTTTTGCTGCCTTTGAGAATTTGCGCCTTATTGGTTAGATGATGTCATCCCGGTAGACATCAGAACTTTTGATATTGAAGCACGACTTTCACAGATTGAGGCTGATAGATTCCAAGATGATGATTTTGACGAATGGGAGAATAGTGATTGATAGCTTATGATCACTCTTTGATATCATAATTTTTTTGTAATTATTAAGAATTCCACTTTATTTGGTAAAGGTTTTCGTGGGGTTCGTCCTTGTAAGAATCTCCACTGTGTTTGATAAGGCTTTCGTGGAGTTCCTCCTTTAAAGAACTTCCATTGTGTATTTACTTTAAATATTCTCTCTTATCAGCAAAGAGCTGATGTCCTAGAATCCGGCCAAAATAAATGATGTGATAAGATCCGGTATTCGGTAAAAGTTGTAACCGAGTAACCTTGTAATATCCTTATAAAAGGATCGTGAGTAGAAGATAGAGGCATTCGGAGTTTGGGTCCGAGTCTGTAAAGATTCTTTTATTAATATATTGAAGAAGTGTTTTTCAAGATCTGAGAAGCCTGTGTATCAGTGTGCTCAGCATTGGTAAGAATCTAAAGTGGCCGGATCTATGATATATTGCCGTGTTAGATATTGTGTTGTGTTCATGTTTTGTTTGTTATAAGATCTGAGAAGCCTGCGTATCAGTGTGCTCGTCACTGGTAAGAATCTAAAGTGGCCAGATCTATTGCCGTGTTAGAGATGTGTTGTGTGTGTTGGACCCATGTTGCTCCCGGTTTTCCCAAAAAAACGTCGTTTAGGACCTCAAAACGACTCCGGAAGTTCAGGACCGGAAAAACTGCTAAAAATAGTAAGTTGTGATGCAACTTAAAAAATGAACGAACTGATGGTGGGGGTTCAAATGGAATAGGTGGGTGGCCACCAATATCCACCTGGATCATTAAGGCCCCAAAACGACTCCGGGAATGTAGGACCCGAAAACCTGCTAAAAATAGTAAGTGGTGTTGAATATGAAAAGCTGCAAGAATTGATGGTGTGGGTCCAAATGGAATAGGTGGGTGGCCACCGATATCCACCTGGATCAATTTGTTATCATATATTTTCTAATCAAGTGTTGATTAGAATTCGAGGGTGGGATTTCTAAAGGGGAATTTAAAAAGAATTAATTTTATAAAACATTGTATTTAGATTTACAAGTACATTGGTGTTGATGGGCTGAAATGTATTGCTAAAAAATAGGGGTCTCCCCAGTGTGAAGTCCCAATTATGCCTCACAATGTTTGGGATAGTAGCCCCATCCAGTATGTGCGCCCGACTGCCACTATGAATGTTTTCTCTCTTGGTTATCAAATGAAAAGGTGTCAAAGTGAGGACAATAATGAAATTCCCAGACAATGAAACGAAGTCATCCTAAGATTGAGAAACTACAGAAAGAGGTACAAGAAAGTCACAACAATAAGAGGAAGAATGTCATGAGAATAATCAGTGAGTTGAAACCCATTCAGATGTACATCAGAAAGAACATGCCGGATGCTAATTGAAAATTAGTTCACAATAGATCACCGAAACGACGAGAAATAAGTAAGCTGAGATTTGAAAGAAAACGTACATACAACAACTATGAACCAATCCATAACATATTATATGTATGAATGCAGTGAAAATATTAGACAACCAATACAACCACTACGAATAAACATGGGAATCAGTGCCAAAAATGAAGAACATCTTATTATTGCTGCTAAAAATACAAGTACATATGTTGCAATTCATCAAATCCCAATAGTGGAACATGGGTTGCTCATGCCATTATCTAATACAAAACCATAACCTTACTTCAGCTCGCCTTCCTAGATTCCAAGAGTAGAGAGGTTCTAGCTCTCAAGCACAAATCAAATTTATACTACCAACCCCAACTTTGAGTGCTAAAGTCCCTTACCAATGAGGTATGAGGGAACATTTATAGAGGTGAGGTGACTGTTCACCTACCATGAATTTTGACCCACCCTCATGACACTTGAACTTCCTCACTTCTCTCTCATGCCTCCTGCCTATTACATGCTCTATTTATTTATGCGTAGCTATGGGAATTATGGTGAGAAATATGTACATACTACCAACAAAGTAATTGTGAGAAGAATGAGTAGGGTTTCCAGAAACCCTACTACTATAGCACAATTATGATGAGCCACTCAATAGGGTTGTGATCCATTTGCTATGTTTATTATTGATTTTCCTGCCACAGTCCCTGCCATCATGGTTGTCATAGTGTTTTAGGAAGTTGCGTGGATCCATATAGCCTATTATTGAGACCCTGATTATAAGGATTATTGCATGAAACCTCGACTTTCTCCATGCAAATAAGCATTCCCACCTGCAAAAAATAATAATTTCATAAATATGCAGTCAAAGAATAATGCCAGAAAAATGACAAATTAACTGAAAGTAAAACATCAATTTGGGCCCCTGTATAATCACCTTTTGTGTCACAATGTTGTCCATGAATGCGACTTCTGCAAGGTGTCTTTGGGAGCTGTCCACATCCTTTTTCTTGAATCAATCTCATCAAGTGGTGTTTAAGGTGGAGGATCTCAAGCTTTTTCATATTCTATGGAGGAAATGTAGCGCCAAGGGGCATCTAACTTCCTCGACTTTGGGATTTATCACTGTAATGCGTGAGGTCTGCTTCCTTGAATCCGCTTTTGGAAAGATACAAAGGTTTCTTCTTAATGCCACTTATATTCATCCATAAACTAAGCGCTATAGTAGTCGAAAGAGATGACACCTCATAAGAAAAACAAACAATGCAACTTCCAGTATTTTGAATGAAAGAAAACTCTAAGAAGACTGATTTTTTTTATGTGTTTTCCTGTTACACGACCCCTCTCTAACTTCCTCATCATTTTTACATTGAGAATATTTCTATTTTCCTTCAGTAATGCTATCCAAGAGTGATTAGTAACTAGTGCACTGCACATTTATCAATCTGTCAGCGCCTTTATACATAATATGAAAAATTTCTATTTATTATGTGCACAATGTTGTCTACTTCATGTTCCAAAGTTTTTCAGATGAATCCCTTTATTTTTATTGGTGAGCCCTGGTATTGCATGAAGAGTGCTGCAACTCCCAAGGGCTCCTCAACTCAAATAATCAACTCGAGGTTCATATAAACTTAGAGGTGATTGTGCTATATAAACAGTAAATTGGATTCTACTCATGCCACCCTTAGTCATGGAATAGATCAAGGTTCTCAGATATCATCCCTCCTACTTAACTATAGTGAAAGGTTGCTGATGAAAGCACAATTGAAAAACTGATCGTAACTATGAAAGTGAAAATGCCATTTTCTCAACTTGTAGATGCTAATTAACGTTACATGAAAGGAACATGGCTAATATACTTGTAGAAGTGATCTGAATATGGGAAAAATTGTTAATGCTATGCAAGCTCCCTATATTTCTAAATTCATAATTCATCAAATCAGTAACATAATTGCATGTATCATTTATCTACTTCACACTTTCTTGAAAATCAGAAGTCTAACTTGTATCATGCTTGTGATTGGAAAACACTAATTCTACTCTGTTTTGTAGTGAGAAAAGGAATGGTTGGCATGGTCTAGGAGCTTGTTTTGATCATCAAATCACAACTTGGGGTCATTATTCATCTTGAATGAGCTAAGGTTGAAGTGGGGATCAAAACAGGTGAAGGAAATTGGTGATATAGGTGTTGTTACACGAGGTCCTGTATTGCTACAGGAGGGCCTATAATGCTATAGGAGGGATTGTGAGAGCCTTGTTAGGGTGGAGATGATGTATTAATGGAATGAAGAGGTTGATGGAGGTAGGAGAGAGTGGAGGAAGGTTGGGGAGGCCTCCTATCCAATCCCATGTTGAAATTGGAAACAATAAGGACTTCTAATTTAATTTTCCCTTAATTAAATTAGAAGGAAATTGTAATTCCTCATCACATGACAGCTTGTACGAGTTAACTGAGTTGGAAGGACTTAGTTAGCTCAGTCAATTTGAGTTGGGGGTAAAAATAGAGACATTTAGATCCCACTATAAGTTTTTAGGGGGTCCAGTGGTAGTTTATTTAGAGTTGTAATTGTTTAACTTGATTATTTGAGTTAAGATCAGTTTAACTAGTTCTAACTGATATATGAGCTAGTGAGAGGTATAGTGAATTAAATATGATATAATTCACGTGCATTGATCAATAAAATAAATGATAATTCACTATAAATATTTGTTTCATGTCATTTCTAAGGAAGGCCTAGTTAATATTTGAGTTAAAGGGAAGAGAACTATCAGTTGTATAATTATAAAATTTTACAGGTCATGCATGGGGTCAATCAGACGCCTTACATGAATTGAACTATCAATTATTGGGAATTTAGTAATTAATAGGGGCTCAATTCCTCCAGGAATGTGTAAGCAAGGCTGAGAAACCCAAAGGCGGTAAATTGGTTAAGTATTAGACCATTCTTGTTGGGATCAGAGTGAGACAATCAGAGAAAGTGAAGAGAGCTCTCAAGCCTGAGAGAAGCATTGTATTGTTTCATATTCTTGACTTTATGCAATACACATATAAAAGGAGTTTTAGCTAAGGCTTTCCCTAGATACATATTTGTGTTGTGAGATTGAAATTCTTTCTCTTTCTTGTTCATGGTATTGTGTGATCGTAATTGGTTTCTGCAATTTGTAGAATAGATTCAAGTATTTTGTTTTAGCATATTACAAGATCATTTGAATCTATGTGGATTTTCTACATGGTATCGGAGCAGGAATCACTATAGAAGATAATAACCATAGTTTTTTTTTGAACAGGTGAATCAAATTTGCAGATTTATTCTCTAGGACTAGCAATAGTTCAGGATGTCTTTCTTTAAATTGAGACTCGAATATGCCCTTGAGGGTAATTTGAATTACATAGCATGGAAGGATAGGATGGAGGAAGTGCCAGAGGAAAAACAATTGATGGAATTCATAGATAGTGATATTCCCCAACCCGGAGCGAGATACATGAAAATGGTGTACATTGGGGAAGTATACCAAATCCACCTTTCACGATAAGGAAATCCGAGCAAAGGCAATCCTTGAGAGAGTTCACTCAGACGTATGTGGACTGTACTCGAAAAATTCCACATAAAAACACATGTATTATGTGATTTTTGTAGATGATTTTTCACGACAATGTTGGATTTTATTCATGTAGAAGAAAGATCATATGTTCTCAAAGTTTTGTGAGTTCAAGGCACTTGTCGAGAAAGATACAGGGAAGAAGGTGAAGGCTTTGAGGAGCGACAATGATGGATAATATGTCTCTAAATAATTCAAGAACTTATGTGCTTCAGAAGGAATTAGAAGGGAATTGGTAACACCTCATAACCCACAACAAAATGGGGTTGCATAAAGGAAGAACAAAACTATTGTGGGTGCAGCACTAACGATGTTGCATGATCAGGGCCTACTGTTGCATCTATGGGCGGAAGCATGAACCAAAAAAAAAAATTTGAAGAGCAAAAGTCCTCATCGGATACTTGGGATGAGTACACTAGAGGAAGTTTTTTTAGGAAAGAGACCAGATGTGTCACATTTTAAAATTTTTGGTTCATCAGTTTATTTCTATGTAACCAAATATTCCAGGAAGAAGCTAGAGGAAACAACTGAGTTGGCGATATTTATGGGGTACATTGATACACCTCACAACTATCGGGTGTACTTGACAGCACACAGGATGACAGTGGTCAGAAGAGATGTGAAATTCGATGAATATAAGGCCATGAAAATTTCCCTTGAGAGGGAGCTTCAATTGCATGAAGTTGAGGAGCTCTTGTATCCAAAAGAAGAACCTCAAGATGTGGATCAACCACAAGCAGAGGTGCAGAGAGTGGAAGCACCCACTCATGTTGAGACATCCTGAGATGAAAGGAAGAAACCCAAAGAGGTTGAGAAGTTGGTTCTTGATTCTAGAGAGAATGTGGGAGCACCCACATCAAAACATAGGCAGAAAAGGTCCCCAGAGCGATACATTGGCTACATGGCTCTTATGAGTGAAGGTGTAGAGATAGAGCCATCCTATTTTGAGGAATCAGTGTAACAACCATTTTGGGTTGATGCCATGGTTGAGGAGTATGACTCCATTATCAGAAACAGTGCATGGGAAGTTGTCCCAATACATGAGGGGAATTCAGTTATAGAGGATATGCAAGGTGAAGTAGGCAGCAGATGGGAGTGTGGAGAAGCACAAGGCCAAGTTTGTGGTCAGAGGGTTCCCTCAGGTGGAGGGGATTGAATATGATGATACCTTTGAACTAGTTGCAAGGTACTCATCAATCATATCTATCCTTTCACTCTCAGTGCAGATGGCATGACAGATACATTAGATGGATGTAAAGAAAACCTTCCTCAATGAAGTGATTGAGGAAGAGGTGTACATTGAGCAACCAAAAGGTTTTGATACCTTCGACAGAGATTCACATGTGTGCAGACACAAGAGATAACGATATGGGCTAAAGCAAGCACCTCGTGCTTGGTACACTAGGATCGATAGTTACTTCATCGGGTTGGGCTTCACCAAGAGTGAAGCAAATGTGAACATTCACCATATTATGGTAGAAGGTAAAATTTTAATCATTGTACTTTATGTCAATGATTTCATACTGACAGGTGATGAGGATCTCATCAAGTCTTGCAAAGATGATCATGCAAGAGAATTTGAGATAAAGGACATGGGTATCTTACATTATTTCCTAGGATTGGAAATTTGGCAAAGAGATGGGGAGATTTTTGTATCTCAGGGAAAGTATGCCAATGAGATTCTCAGGAAGTTCCACATGGAGGGTGAAAAACCCATGGAGACTCCTCTAGCTGGAAGTAGGAGGAAGGATGATGCTACTTCAGGTGAAGTAGTAGATGCTACCATCTATAGGTATCTTGTGGGTTCACTCATGTATTTTGTGAACACACAACCAGGAATATGCTATGTGGTTAACCAACTTAGTCAAGCAATGGTTAAGCCTACCAAGCTCTTTTGGAAGGCATTAAAGCATGTGTTGAGATACCTTAGAGGCACTACAAAGTTTTGACTATGGTACAAACGGACAGAGGGAGTGAAGCTTCAAGGATTCACAGATGCATATTGGGCAGGGAGTCCATTCAACAAGAAGAGAACATCAGGAGGAACCTTCAGCATAGGATCAATAGTAGTTTCCTGGTACAACAGGAAACATAGACCAGGTACACTCAATTCAACAGAGGAAAAGTACATGGTGGTCAATCATGCGTCATGTGAGGCCATATGGATGAGGAAGATACTTGTTGGTTTGTCTGGTCGACAAATGGATCCAATGATGATTTATTGTAATAACCATAGTTGCATCAAACCATCGGTTAATAAATTTTTTCATGACAGGTCCAAGCATATTGATATCCGATATCACCATCTCAGAGATTGTGTGTAGAGGCAGATTATTTCATTAGATTACATTCCCACGGAGGAGCAGAATGCATACATCTTGACGAAGGCATTTTCAAGAAGAAAATTCAAGCTCCACAGAGGTAGGATCAGGGTAGCAGGTCCAATCCCTTTCTTGTGGAGAGGGAGCTCTAAAATTGGAAACAAGAAGGGATTCTATTTTAATTTTCCCTTAATTAAATTAGAAGGAAATGGTAATTCCAAATCACATTACAACTTGTACAAGTTAACTGCGTTGGGAAGACTTAGTTAGCTCAGTAAATTCAAGTTGGGGGTCAAACTGGAGACATGTAGAGTTCACTCTAAGTTTTTAGGAGGTCCAGTTGCAGTTTATTTAGAGTTGTAATTGTTTAACTTGATTATTTGAGTTAAAATCAGTTTAACTAGTTCTAATTGATAGATGAGCTAGTTATAGGTCCAATGAATTAAACCTGATTTAATTCACATGCAGTGATCAGTTAGATAACTGATAATTCACTATAAATAGTTGTTTCATGTCAGTTCTAAGGAAGGCCTAATTAAGATTGGAGTTAAAGGGAAGATAAATATCAGTTGTATAATTAGAAAATTGTACAGGTCATGTGTGAGGTCAGCAGGATGCCTTAGATGAATTGCGCAATCAATTCTTGGGAATTTCCTAATTAATAGGGGCTCAATTCCTCCAGGAATGTGTAAGCAAGGTTGAGCAACCCAGAGGCAGGAAATTGGTAAAGTATCAAATCGTTCATATTGGGATCAGAGTGATACAGTCATAGATAATGCAAAAAGCTCTCAAGCCTGGGAGAAGCATTGTATTGTTTCATATTCTTGACTTCAAGCAATATACAGATAGCATGGTTTTAGCTGAGGCCTTTTTGAGATACATATTTGTGTTGTGATATTGAAATCATTTCTCTTTCTTGTTCATGTGATTGTGCGATCATAATTGCTTTCCGCAATTTTTAGAATAGATTCAAGTATTTCTTTTTAGCGTATTACAAGATCAATTCAGTCTAGGTGGATTTTCAATAGACCAAGACATCTCAAAGGTTTTTCTTGCACCAAGATGGATGCCTACAGTGTCCTAAATTTCCTAGGTAGAGTGACTGTGGAAACCAAGTTTTGGGAGCATAATTGAGGTATGGAAAGAGAAGATGGAGAAGTACAAAATGGAGGTGAAAGAGGTACCCTCCCTTGCAGATTAGCACAACCATAAAACTAACCACATACATACATCCATTGATCATTAACACAGTGATATAAACTACGATGGAAAAGATGAGTTGAATTTGAATAACATCTATTTTATGCCATAACACTATTCTGATCATTGAACTGACTCCTAAGTCACATAAAGTAAATATGAAGAAGGAAAACTAAGATCTATCTATTTCCAAGAAATCATAAACACAATGTTTTTTGGACTGATATTTTGAATCCTTCCAACCATTCTCCCACAAGAGAGGTGATATATAAGCTTTCAATCACATTTTTTTATAGCTTAATCTCTAATGTAATAAAGAAAACTATGAAATGCTTGGAACTAAGAACAAAACATAAGTACAAAAGAGGGACCAGAGCCTATGGGTTGGGCCCAAACCCAAGTGTCTCAATGCTCTGAAACTAACTCAGATGCAACTTAATAACCAACTTCTCATTATCAGAAAGTAATAGTCGCATACATCACATAAAATTTAAAAATAAAAATCTCAAGTTCTGAGCTCAATAGCCACTCTCAGGTGAATAAAAAATTCGAATAATAATGAGATTTTCATCTTGTTTATTTATACAAAAGGGTAGCTAATATCATCTCCCTTGAAAATAGGAGTGATTTCCTCCTTTATCTCGGAAATGGTGGATCTGGTCCCTCTTGAGCTTCACTTTCACTAGGAGTTACTCGACTGCCAATGAATTCAAACTGGTGATAAAGGATGCTATGCTCCCAAACTGAGTTAGGGAGTTAAGGAGGTGGAAAAAACCCCTAGATTCTCTCCTGATTGTCTCCATCAAGCCCCTGCATAGTAAATGCCTAAAAAATGCTTCCATTTCTAGCAATTAAACCACATTAGTCCACATTCTATGAAAAGCACCTTTTGTTATTCTTACTAAGCATATTATAACAAAAAATGTGAATTAATGTGAGAAAAGGATAGTTTTTGGGATGGAGGGTGGAATAATTATATTCAAGATATACCTGTTGATGGGACTCATCATCACCCCCCTGCTGAAGGTGTTTCTCATGTTCTAAGAAACTTAGTCATCCATTTGAAGCTCATTCATGTCCCTGGTGGCCTCTATTACATCCCAAGGAACCTCAGATGGTGGGCCTTCTGGTGGGTTAAAACCCACATTTGTCTCTATCTCATCCCATTCCTTCCACTCTTTTATTTGGTTCCTTCCTTCTTGTAAGCCTAACAACAAGGGTGGAATGAGTTTGAGTCTTATCCAATTGATCTTCATCCTCTGCATGAATCTATTTTACAATGGTATTCTCTCCAAGGAATTCCTTAGCCTTTGAGGAGAGTGATATTCTCTGATTTGTAGATTGTGGGTTAAGGCATGCCATCTTCTCTGGAAATCTTGCAAACTTTATGTTCCTAACATTCTAAAAGTGTCTTCAAAGTGAAGAATGGCTTGCTCCCGGGTTGTAATGTATTTTGGTGCTAAAGCAACATCATAGGAGATGAGGTTATTCTTTTTGATGACATCCTTAGGGCTCACTAACTCTACTCTGACATACAAGGGCTCCTTCTCTTCTTTTGTCATTAACTTTTTCACTTCATCAACCCTTGTCTCTTCATGAGTCAACCAAGATGCTAAAGCCATTAGCTTCATGTCTCCCAATATTGAATTGGGATCCCATAATTTTGGATCTATCAAAATGAAGTTGTGCATATAGAATTCAACTAACTTTTCTCTATCTTCCATACTAGTTTGTTTGCGAAACTCAATAAAATTCATGCAGTCTTGAAAAGTCAAAGACCCATATTGTGCTAGAGTTTTTATTTGGAACTGAAACCATTATTCTTTGATGAAGAGAGCATAATATTTTGATGGCTGCCTTCATTGTATGGCTTCCATAGAGATACTTTCCATGGTGGAAAGTTGTGTTTCTTTCTCATGCAACCTCTCTCTCAACCTTGTGTTTTATTCTTGTTGCTTGTACTTCATAACATACTCCCTTAGTCTCAAATTACTCAATTAATTTCCCATTTCAATGAATTTCTCTTCCATGAGGCCCACATCTTCCACATTCTTGGATTTGGAAATTTGCATCCACCTTTGAGTTATGCCTCTCTCTATCTCCAGCTCATAGAGGAGTGCGATTGTAAATTTTTAGGGATAATGCTTCCTCCTTCAATAAATTTACAGTAGGAATCCAAACTAGGCTAAGGATTAGGATCTTGAAGCTATTGGATGCATTTTCAACTGATTTTGAGGTGGATGCCTCTTCCTATAGCTCCTTTTCTGCTCTTGTAGCATCCCTTGTTCCTCTGGTAGCATCCACTGTTTATCCTGTAGCTTCTCTTTTTCTTCTTGTTCAAAGGAAACTTGCATCTTGGGTTTCTTTAAGGTCATTTCCCTAGTGGTGGGCCTACCCACAAATGCTACATGTGACTTGGTTTTGGTCTTAGGAGAAGTGACCTCCTAAATATTTCCCTCATAGGGACCTAGTTCTTCTTTTTTACTTAGTGACTCATTGATAGTAATAGGGACCCTTGTAGGAGTTTGTGGTTTTCCCTGCCTAATTCTAGTGCTTTTAATTGTTTTTAAATATAGGGTGCCTTGTCTTGATTGTCTCCTCTTCGGCTTGATACATGTGCCCAATGTAGACAATTTTGCAGATACTTCTTGCACAGTGTCCCTCAGAGAGAGACTTGTTTGATGTGGTTTTTTTTTCTGCTTCTTTGGGTTTATAAGTCTCCTTAGGGCTTATTGTTCCTTCTACTTGTTTCTTCCCATCTCCTTTAATTCATGCTTCTCCTTCCTCCGTTTCTAATACCTCCTATTCCTATGTTTTTCCTTCCTCTTCTTCTGTTTTTGCTGCCTATTCCTCCTCTATTTTTTCTCCCTCTTCTTCTTCTTTTTTTCCTTCCTTACCTCCAATGCTAGAGGCCGACATTTCTCTAGGTGTGATGACTTGTGTTTCTATGAAATTTTCCCTATCCATGTCCAAAAATATAGTCCATAGGACATGGAACCTTAAGTGGCTCAAAACATCCATCAAAATTAAATTTATGAGTCCATGGTGAGATAAATGTTGGTGCTTTCCTTCCCTCACCTCCTGACTCATCTCAATGATTGATAGTAGGAGGAAATGGGGAAGACTAAGTCTTTGAGGGAGAGGAAATTATGCTTTGAATCTCAACTCATGGATCAATCTGAAATGGTAAGAATATAACACACTCAAACTCCCTTCACAAGATATATACTTGAGGATATGGTAATCCACCTCATCCCAGGGGTAAGGTATGATTTATCTTCTTACTCCATTCTTATCTTCCACAAGCTTCTCTTTCAAAATGAAGAAATTTTTCCTATCTATGAAACTCACTGCCTTGTCTTCTTTTCTCCATCAAATTCCTATAGGTAAGGTGGTCAATCTGCTTATGATTTCAAGACTTATAGAGATGGCCAACCATCTGACAACAATAGTGGCAATTTCCTCTAATTGAGAATGTAATGCCATGGAAAATTCATAAGTGAGATAATCATCATACCCCTTTAACAACTCAAATAAACCCAACCATTGATGTCTTCTGAAGATGTTCACTAGAGGAGGGTGTTGGTGAATCCTCTTGGTGTTTGTGGGTTCTCTTATGTTAAATCCTCCCCCCATTTCTTCTATTATCCCTCCTTGGTGCTACTTAGCTGTGGAATTCAATTCTTTTTAAACAATATTAGTGGTGAAACAATTTTAAATTCCTTAGTGTTAGTGAGGGAGAAGGATGTTATAATTGATATCAACCAAACTCTTTTTCTCTACTTCTAACCATAGAAATCTCCAAAAATACCTCCTACTACTTAATTGACTATTACAGGTAGACTTCTTATGCAAGTGGATGGAAAAACAAGAAAGGAGGATGTCACTTACATATTGACAAACAACTTTGTATGTGTATGATGGTTTGGAGGAAATCTCAGGACATGGTGGCTCTTTTTCACCTTTCAATTCCTCTGTAGCTTCTTATGAGCCCTCATGTAGCATCTCAAACATGCCTATAGCTTCCTCATGTAGCATCTGCAAACAAGGTTTGAAACTTCTCGGTGGCACCGTAGGTGTTATGATAACAATAAATCATCCTTCCTCTAACTATTTTTGAAATTAGCGATGGTGCAAATGAAGTTGAGCCCAATACATAATATTCTCTTTGGGTTAAAGGCTCAAATAACTTTGGTGACATGACATATACATGAGTTTCCTTTTTTGGACCATTGTCCCAACTATTTGCAATAATTTCTCCTCTCCTCATGATTATCACCCCACTCTTTGTGAACACCACCTCTCTTTGAGTTGACATCTTCATGTTGCATGGGTGACTAAGAAAAACTTAAGTTCATTGAGTTTCTTTTTTTTGACTATTGTCCCCAATATTTGCAATAATTTATCCTCTCCTCGTGATTATAACCCCACTCTTAATGAACACCACCTCTCTTTGAGTTGACATCTCCAAGTTTCATGGGTGACTAAGAAAAACTTAAGTTCACTAGCTGAGGGTGGTCAGGTTCACTGGCCACCTCTAGCCTATTAAAACTCTTTTACATTTTAGTAATTTTATGCATAGGGAAGAGGTGAGGGTTGCCATACCTGAGCCTAATTGTGGGTCGAATTTCTGGATATGGTTGTGCACTAAAGCTAGGCCATATAAAATCATTATCCTAGAGGGAGTTGACCATTTTGATTGTTTCTTTTGCATGTATTCATAACTTGAAGATACCCTCACTAATAACTGTGTTGTGTGTGTATGTAGGTGCCTCCTTGATTTCTAAGCTATTTTTGCTGGTGGAATGGATTCTTGAGGATGATGTGTTCATTCTTGGTTGCAGACATAGCTCCATTATGCTTCCCGTGGGTGAAAAAAAGGATCTCAGGGATTTCTGTTGTGAGTGCATAGGCTGCTACATGAGGAGTTTTCTCCATGTAGCAGTCATTTAAACCTCCCTTGAAATATTCATTTTGCATGTTGGTGTTGAGGGGAAGTGATGAAAAGTCATGAGGATAGGGTTAGAGTCATGAGGAAGTGGTGTAGATGTTGGAGGAATAGAAAACAAGGGTTTATGTGTTTTTTTAGAGGTAAGACAAAGTGGAAATTTTGAGCAAGTTTTGCTGAAATGGAATGGATGGGTGATGAAGGAATCATTGGAGGATCCCCCTTTATCATTTCCTAGAGGCAACATGGAATTTTGGTCTGTTATTCTCATTGGATCCCCCTCTTGTAGATTCACAGGCTCCTTCTATAGCATTACATGACCTCTTGTAGCAATACAGGTCCCTCCTATATCATCATAGTGAGGAGGCAAAATTCAAGTTTCTTGTTGATTGGGTGGTGGAGAGATATGGTTATATGAGTGGAGAGTATGGAGATGAGGTGTATGGATGGAAGGATGGAGGGAGACTTGTGGGTTTTTTCCTGCAGTCACACAATCTTCCAACTATGTGTAGTCTTGCAAAAAAACAAAAATGTTAGTAGAAATGATGTAAGAGCTCCTTCCTTGTGCTCCTATTTCCTCTTTTTTTTTTTTGAGATTCCTCTGTAGAGGTTTTTAACTTTCATTCCTGCCCGAGGAACCTTAGAGGAGGTTTTCACTTGGGGATATTTTATTTTTTCCTTTTTTTTTCTTTTCTCCTAGGATGCCTTAGAGAGGTTTTCAACCCCAGAGTTGGCCTGAGATGCCTTATAGAGGTTTTCATCCAGGAATTTTTTTCGTTTTTAGGAACATTGTGGACTGGGAGCTATGAAACTCCCAATCACATTGAATTATCTGTTGTATGAACTGAAAAATTCTTCCTTGGGAAAATATACCCTATATAGATTCAACCTATAACCATTTACAATTAGGGGGATACCTTCCTCATTAGTGTTTCTTATCTAGAAAAATCCATTTCCATGGCACTTCTCTACTAGATATGGACCCACCCATCTTGTCATTAGCTTTCCCTTGAAATATTTAAACCTAGAATCATAACAGGGCCTAATATCCTTCTTGAAAAGTATTTTCCTTGATATGTTTGTCATACCAAATATTTTTTTGCAATTGTATGACCTTAGTGTGCGAGATATCTTTCATCCTATACTCATATTTAATCCATTAATTTGGAGCAACCTTTCTTGTTGTGCTGTGGTGAAGTCTAAGTCCAACTCAGCTGCCATCCTCAGAGTGTTATATTCAAACTCAGTAGAAAGAAAAGCTTTCTTCCCATAAACCAAGTCATATGGGGTGAATCCAGTGGTGGTTTTATAAGTGGTGTTGTAGGCCCAAGTGGCCTCCACTAGTCTACAACCTTGGATAGGATGCTTTCCAATGCTCTATTTATGACCTCTATTCGCCCATTTTCTTGAGGGTAATAGGCAGTGGATGTCCTGTGCTTGATATGGTGTTTCTTCATGAGATATTTAATTATATTTGATGTGAATTGTGCTCCTTGATCGATGAATACCTCCTTTGGATACCCAAATTTATAGAAGATGTTTTATCTTAAAAACTCAGCCACATTCTCCTCAGTTGCTGCTTTAACTGCCTTTTTCTCTACCCACTTTTTCAAGTAAACAATGCATACAATGATGTACTTATTTTGTCTTGATGGTGGATCAATTTAACCAATGAAATCCATGCCCCACTTGTCAAATGGCTCTAAGGCCACTTGAGATTGTAAGGGAATTTCATCCCTAGGTGTAGGTTTTCCCATCCTTTGGAACTGATCACACCTGGTCTTGATGTAAAGTGGGTCAATAGTAACCAAAAAATAGAAAGAAATAACCTCTTAGCAAAAAAATGACCCCCACAAGGTCCATCATGGCATGCTGAGAGGAAGTCAAAAACCTCTTCTTCCATTACACATCTCCTCAAAATATCATATGGTCCCAATTTGAAAATATTGCCCCCAATCCAAGTGATAGGAGCATTTTTTCTGACAATCTTGCTTTTCTCCTTAGATGACAGATTAGGAGGGAAAATTCCAACAACCAAGTAGTTTTCTATGCCCGTAAACCAAGGATAAATCACCAAGATGGAAAAGAGGTGCTCATTTGGAATTTGATAATCCACCATCTCCTCATTATATGTAGGCAAGGGTAGTCTTTACATGAAATATGCAACCACATTTTCTTTCCCTGGTTGATCAATAATAGTCAAATCAAACTGTTGTAAAAATAACAACCATATAATTATCCTGGTATTGACATCAATTTTATTCATTAAATAATTAATGGTT